>DVXP01001031.1:0-16522 GCA_018235645.1 Junonia grisea | reverse complement strand
AGCGGGCTGGATGAGGGTTGCAGAGGACCGGGATGTTTGGCGCAAACTTGGGGAAGCCTATGTCCAGCAGTGGACTGAGATTGGCTGACGACGACGACGATATTAAACAAGATCGAAAGCTTATGCAAATAAATAATAGTTTTAAAAAACTAAAAAAACACGCTTTTATTGCTAATCGAACTAAAAACTATGAAATATTTTTTAATAAAGCGAAGTATTATATTACAGTAGTAGAAGATCTTACAATCAATCATAATGACTCACAATAAAATTTAATTTTTTAACAGAATAAATTAATCCGGAGTAAAAAGCGTGGGTGCTTGATATTTTTGAACATTACAATCATTCTGTTGGCAACTATCTATGAGTAGATTAAACCGCAGTACAATGCACCCCACGCTTTTTACTCTGGATTAAATTATTCTGTTAATATAATTTTATTATACTCACTCACTCTTTTTATTATACTTACTCACCGTAAGAACTACTCAGTGGAAATTGATCCGAAATCTATAGCCCTCATGGACAAACGGGGTTAATTCTCAGCATTGTCTCCCCGTTGTGCTGGGCCGAGTGCCAAAGCAAGTCCGAAACTGCAATCGTGCGCAGATCGCGCGCTAGCTCTGGCTCTTTCACCTCACTACAGAGGATCTATAAAAGAATTTGTTAATCCTGGCGGTCCTCTTCCGCCGTGGTTGCGTGAGATGGGGGTCTCACGCATCCGTTTTTATACGGCCGAGAGGAGGATTGCAGTCCTCCCGGCCCCGGACTGCCGGTGTACGCACCAGCGAGGGGTGCGGGGAGGGCGAGACCATCTTCGCCTTCCTGAGAAGGGCTCCGCAAGCCACGAGCGGAGCAACGCACGGGAGAGGCCGCGGACGTGCTGCGAAAGGCTTTTAGTGAGTGCTATCTCACATAACCCGACATGCCCCCCAGGATTCGGGTATCTATGACGATTTACCCTGCGTCAACGAAAAAAAAAGTACAGCTTTAAATTATTTTTAGTGATGTAACTACAAATTAATTATGTTCGAATTTCTTTCCTTTGTTTGTGCTACGTGATAATGATTACCTAATGCCAAAATTCATGATTCTAGGTCAATTCTAATTCTCGTGTGTATCGAAATAGGCATACGTATTTTTGAGATATAAATAGTCTTATGTTTTTAACTTCAGAAATGAAGAGGACATAAATTCCGTCAGGATTTTTTTATGTATTGTACAGTGTACACCAATTACTCGAAGAGACTGAACCAATTTTGACAATTCTTTTTTGTTCGAAAGGATATACCCCCATGTGGTCCCATTGTAAGGAAATCAGGATCTGATGATGGGGTCCTGGAGAAATTGAGGGAACTCCTCAAAAATTGTAGGCACACCTATTGCGATTTCGGTATTTTCAAAGTAGCTCACTTGCTCGCGAAAAGTAGCACTTGATGAAGTGGAACTGATGATGGTGACCAGAAATGGTCACTAGAAAAATTTTAGTTTTAATTCGATTACTTTTATGTTTTCTAATTAATCATCAAGTGCGACTTAAAATTTTACGAACTACACCAACGACTTCATCCTCACCCGAGGAAAACATCTCGAGGAAACCTGCATATGACGGGAGAAATTCTGACATATGTATATCCACCAATCCGCAGTGCAGCAGCGCAGTGGATTAAGCTCCATAACCTTCTCCCTAATAGGAGAAGAGGCCTATGCCCAGCAGTGGGATATATATACGCTGTGTTACGTTTACCGACTTCATCACACACTGAGTCGGTTTATTTTTTGTGAAAATTTTTCAGGTTAACTCAGGAGTTTGATTTTTTTACAGCTGAAGTCTATAGAATAAATATAGAATAAATAATCATACCTACAACCTGTAAATAGTTAGCTATCATATTAAATTAAACAACCTTTATTATTATAGTTAGTACCTATTTGTCTAATCCTCATTTACACTTTAACACTGAATTAATAGTATCTAAAATTATTACCCGTTTAAAATTCAAGAACGAATAAATTTTATACGATACTAAAAATTGACGATAGGAATAAAACGGGTAAAAATGTTGTATTCCAATGTACGGGAAGGAGTATGAAATCTTATTTATTCCCCGTACTTTATAAGGGAAAGGCAATAAAAGCCCGCCGAGTACCGTCTATAGCTAAAACATCAACTCGTTACTTTGCAAAAGTTCCTCGGTTCGGTACTTGTAGTTATATACAGTGCAGTTCTCGGAAAATAGAACTGTGTCAAAGTGACATTCAGCCGAGCACAAGTTGTAAATGCCGGGGCGCTTGAACTCAAAGTTGACGATATGATAACATTTTCGTATCCACTTCACGCCTTCATTTATGTAATAAAATATTTGTACTACACTTAAAACGTCATGTTTGTTTTGCTAATCAAATATTCAATCGATCAGCAAGAGTTATTTTATAAATTTCAATCGGTACTATTGAAACACTTTGTATGTTTGGTTTATTTTAAGAAGCGAAGGATGTGGTCATGATTTAATTAATTTTATCGTACACAACGCTAGGAGGATTAATAATTTAATTGACAATGCGCGTTTGCTAAAAAAAAAAAATTTTTTTTTGACGCAGGGTAAATCTTCACAGATATCTGACTCCTGGGGGGAATCAGGTTATCTGAAATTTTACTCACTAAAACCCCTGCAATGGCCGCCATCAGTACGGAAAACGGAGAGGCTGCGGGATCATTTTCGCAGCTCGTCCGCTGCCCTTCCCGTGTGTTGCTCCGCTCGTGGCTGGTAGAGCACGTCTCAGGAGAGTAAAGAATGTTCTCGCCCTCCCTACATCCCTCGCTGATGCGTACACCGACAGTCGGCTGAGAGTCATAACCGGATTGCCGTCTTCATCTCGGCCGTATGAAACAGATGCATGATCACCATCTCACACACACGGCCGTAGGGAATGACCTATTTATTTCACCCCGGGCAATGAAAGTTGGGGGCTGGGAAGACAAATCACCGGTCGTCTCCGCCGGGCGGGATCGGCCCTCTTCCGAGTCCGCCCCGCATTCTCCTTCTGGACCATGACGGTGAATTCTAGTCTCACAGAAGTTGACTACGGCCTCTCACGCCATATCCCTGCGTAGCATCGCTGACACGACTGGGCGCAGTGAGAGATTTTGCCCGATTTCCTGGTTCTGCCTCTCCGCGGTCCACGCAGGACACGCCTGTAGCATTTGCTGCTCAGTGTCTTCTTCCGCCCCGTAGTGTTCGGCTCACGTCACGCCGCATAACATATGAATCTAACTTAATTGTGGTTTATTAGTAACTAGCTGCGCCCCACGGTGTTACACACGGTTAATCAGATAGTTATATTACGTATATCAAATACGAGTATCTAATAAATCTTAATTTTACTTAAAACAAAGGAAGCAAAAGAAACCCTACGTACATTGTATAATACTTAACACAGACCATTCGATTTATATAAACTTTGTTTCATTTTAACTTCTGAGACTGGAAATAAACAAAGAGCATTTAAACACAATGTCATTTCTCCGCAATAACTTGCGCAATTGAGCCAATGTTGAAGCGATATTTTCAACTAGTTATCAATAAAAAGTAATACGGGTATTCTTCGAACTTCGTTTTCTTTGTTTGTCACCAGTGTTTTCGTATATCGAGATAATATTGTCAAAGTATCTTTCTAGAAGGATTTGTGGAACGGTGACAATGTTATATGAAATATATCGGTTTCTCAACTAAATTGCTATGTGATTTTCTAGACAAATACAAATCCAGTTCAGTGTTCGTTATCGCGATAGTGTTTGTTCTTAGTGATTGAGTATGAGATAATTTTTTTACATCCCTTACCTGAAACAAATATCTGATTTAGCTTTTGATGTCAAATTAAATTAAGTAGACGTGTATTGTTAGATGGTATCACAATTTTATTTATTTCATAGAATAAAATTCGTAGGTTTTCAACATGAATGCTGTATAATAATAAACATAGGTAATATTAAAAAAATCATATCCAACTAATATGCATAACGTAGCTTCACTCATTCAAAAAACGTGAAACACCAAACAAGATTGCTTAATCAAGGGCTCTTGACAGAACATACCAGACTGAAGCCGACTTGATTATGCATAAAATCTCGCAAAAGAAAAACGTACTGATGTGAAATTGACCGACAAATCCTCTACAAAATCCGGATTCCTGAGAAGAATACGTTCCAGGGACACGCGTATCCTTACCCCTTTTCTTTGTTATGTAAATATCTGTCTCTGGCAAAACTTTTCAAACAAATATACCCTTAGAATCCATTAGAAAATGAAAGAAGGTTCGCTTAAGCAAAACAAGAGCTCGCGACGCATCACCCACGCCCTTCGATATTTATTGGAGCCACAAATTGTGTTTGTACAACAACGGTTAATATTGGGTTAAGCCAAATGATTCATTATCTACGCTACGGATTACTGCGGCAATTCTAATTGCAAGTTGAAACGATTTTTGAAGTTAAAAATATATTCCAAGAGACAATAATAATACTAATGTATAGATTGAATTTCATGTTAAGTTTCTTTTAGGAAATAGAAATACATACCTATATTCAATTATTTTAATCAAACTTGATGTCTATGGTCGTAAACAGATAGTAAATATAGATTTTTCAATTAATGTAGAAACTAGAAAACTTGTTGACACCAATTGTCGACTGCATCTTCTCTAGAATAATGGCGGATTTACCCATACTTTTGTAAGGCCCGGGCCTAGAGCGGCATATTTTTTAGGGGTGGTAAATTAGCTTTTCTGGGGCGGAAAAGGTTTAAACGAGGCGAACGACCTTTTTAGCAAAAATTAAAGATAGGGATCGAAGGCTGTCGACTTTTTTTAGCTCAATTGGTATAATATCTAAGTTAGAGAATCACTAAACTAGGGACGGCACTGATCTAGACCCTTTGGGCCCTGATTATATGCTATCAAATATCGCATTACGCGTTTGCGTTTCATACTTTCATTAGTATCTAGCATCATTCAAACAAATTAGCCTAATGCAAGCGTACATTTTAATTCACGGGTTAATTCTGAATAAATCATCATTGTTTTTCTCGAGACGTTTTCGTCAGTTGTCACGTTTCGGTTGCTTAATCATGAATGACACGCTTACGTATTCAGGAGGCTCGCTAGCCGCTAACGAGAACACGAGATAAGTTTACGAACGTCGCTCCGAATACCCGAAGACGAAGCTTTGATTATCTGGGATTTGAATTAACATAGAAACTAGATAATATCCGCGGCACTTAGATTTTTATCATTAAAATAAGATTTGAATCTCACTGGAGATAGAGTTGATGTGTTTCATTTTTATTTATGCCAAACGCAAGGCAAGATAGACTTCTTACGTTTTCATGACTTTTTAACGAAAGAAAGAGATCTCAATTCAACAGTTTTTTTGTATGTAAATCGGTTTAGGCATTTTTTTTGAAAATTTGAATAAAAATTGATATGTTTAACATTGCTGTCGGTGGTATTACTCTGTGAATGCAAAATGTACAAGAGTCTACCGGTAACTATAAAATTACTGAAAAGTGCTCGAAAAAACTAAAAGGTGATCAGAATTGCCTGCGCACATGATGGACGGATGAGGACAGGACACTTGGTTGTCAAAATAATACGCTTGCAACAGCACATGCTGTACCTAAGCGACTTTTATAGGATATTTAATAAAACCGTTTTTAGAAACAAATAGTTTAAAAATATATCGCCTAACGCACACCGGATCACTATTTTACGATATCAGGGAGATATCAGGGATACCTGATAACGAACGGAAAACTATTTCATTTTGTGAAAAATATAGTTCGCTCTAAGCAATAGACAAAGATCCCACGAAATAATGTCCCACGAGATCCTTAGTTTGCGCAGGATTATTTTGATTATTATCTTAGATTTTCACATATCCAAGTCACAATCGTTTAAAAATATCAGGATGGTAACAATATAAATTGACAGTTTGATTCACGTTAGTTTCAGTTGACGTTGTAGTTAAATAAATTGTAATTAAACGGCGGATTGAGGTCTGTCGTACTCTTACGAGCTCATAAACAATGTGGATTGAAGTTTGTTGTTGGATCCACATGCGGATGTATGCGGTGCGCGTTTAATTAAACGCATGTCTAAACACTATCTGCTTTAACTAGACAGTTGGCATCGAGCGATATTAACTCTAATACTACATTATACCCATCAACATCAAAATTATATACTAAACACTAATTGCATTTAACATCAACCGCGTGACTACTATGTCAATTTATGTAATTCGTTAATTGTATCGAAATCCGTGGAATTTATCCTTTCTGTCTATTTACTTGTTATAAATGTGAATGTGTAACTAATATTATAAATATTTGTATAACTAATAATATTATGTTAATTGCTTATGTCTATCAAATTAATGCAATGTCCAATTATCATAGCTAAATCTAAATTAATCTAATTGAGTAAATTCTCATCGCTCAAACAAATCAAATTTATAAAATAATATCAAGATATCAAGCAATTCGTAAGACATCACAAATACGTGATCAAACCCGTGTCGGACATTTCACATTAACCGTCTAAAAATAAAACATTGTTTAATAAAATAAATTCTACGACCAAGAAATATACCTACTTACAATTTTGTTTTCAGAGTTATAATAAAAACAATGATATTATTAAAGAATATTTATAAGAGAACTAATCAAAATAAACTTTCGCCACCACTCTTCAGTGGGTTTCTGACTGTTAATTTCTAATTAACGAACGATAAAATAACAAAACTATGGGAACAGTTTAGCATGATTGCCCCTCAGCTATTTCTTATACTATGATGATTTGTACTAATAACCACTAGACACGTCAACGTTGGCAACAGTTTTTCAGATACATCCACAAATTGAGATGAAGCGCAGAACTTTGAGAAGCGTATCATTGGCATCCCGGAGCGTGGTAAACGAGGCCGAAAATTGCTTGCAATTTATTTCGTTCAAGGGTGACCCGGGATGAAAAGGAGGCGTTTGTCACTATATTATTTGTCGCGGACATTGAGTTTATTGTGCCTCTCAAACTGATGCAGGGTATTTTATTGATAGAAATTGATATCCACGCTATCTATGGTTACTATCTGAATTTTTGTATGTGTATAAGTATTCGCTCTATGTATAGAGCAATCTTTACGTATTGTAGTTGGTATTGCTGGCGCCGTACGAATTGTTTTTATAAAGATCGTTGCTGTAAACCACATATGTCACACACCTATAATAAAACAACCTAAAACATTCAATTCTAAATACCTTATATTTTTACCTGGCATGCGTTTTATTACTATTGAACGACAAATACAAGTACTTAGCAATCGAAATGAAATAAATAATCAAAATATTAACTGTGACCCTGTCGAAATATCTCAGCAATGCCGCAGATAAACACGCTGTGAGTGTTATCAGTTTATCAGCAGGCTCACGAAAAGCAACTCTTGCTATGTTTTCACCATTTTCCGCTACCATTCTGCAGGTGCCCATTTCAGGTATCTTGTTGACAGATAAGCGAAAGCCAAGTCGGGTCTCAGAATATAATTCAAGGGTTTTGCGCAATGCGTGCCCACAGCCCGATAAACCTTTGTTCTTCTTATCTCGTGTCGCCACCGGGACTTGTTTCACCGAAATTACAAAAATACTGGTTTTATATTTTGAGTTAGCAGTCCATTATTTTTGGAATCTTTAACTATGTCTGATAATGTTGAATCAAAGATATCTGAAAGTTTCATAATTTCGAAGGCATTTAAATAATGAACAATTGGTAATAAACTAAAATATATTTATTATTTAATTTTTAAAATATAATAAAAAAAAATAATATTTAGAAGCAAGTAAACTCGAACAAAACACTCTGATACAGATAAGCATCTGATATTTTAATTTAACAGCAATTTTTATTCAATAAATGTTAATTCAAATTCAACTGCTATTTTATTCAAAAGTAGTAGAGGCCAAACCATGCGGTCAATAGAACTTGTGACTGATTTATTATTATTATAGATATTCATTGATGAGTATCAACGTTTTGAAAACAATAACAATTTTAGTAAATAAAACAACTTAAACTTTTAAAGGTCTAGGAAGCTATTCAAGAACCTTCATCAAATAAAATGATAATGTATCTATTGATAAGTTCAAAACATTTAGAATTATTTGACCTTTGGGCCGCATAAACTTGTTCCTCGAGGCCAGACAAAAATATCAAAATTAGACAAATCGTATTATTCGTCGAGTGATTCGCACCGCGTGTGTCAAAGAAGATGAAACGATTATTAATATTAACAATATTATGCTTATTATATATAAATGCGAATAGTTTTGAATTCAAAGAAGATGCTGAACCTGAAGATTACGTTGACGAAGAGGATGAAAAACCACCTATTTACAAACTAGAAGATGCGCCAAAATTATTTGAAGAATTCGTCGAAAAATATAACAAGGAATACAAAGATATAGACGATATGGATAAACATTACAAAAACTTTCTTTTAAATTTAAAATACATAAATGAGGTTAACGGAGAAGGCAGATCTATTGCGGATATCAATCTCTTTGCGGATTTGAGTGAAGATGAATTCAGCCTTTTTAAATAGATGCCAAACAGGTATATATTATATTTTTTGTTTATAATTACTTTATTAATATAATTCATATCTATCCTTATACTAATATAACATGTTAAAGTAAGTTTGTTTTATTGTTTCTGTTTCAAAGCGTAATTACTGAGTAACGAGTTTTCTTACCTAAAGTGACGAACGACATCCATACGGACAGAACAATGGGAAAAGGCTAGTTTTAATATTATACAGCAAATTATTTTATTGTAGCAAGTAGGCATATTACTATTAGTATCATAGAAACTAGATTCCACTTACGACTTTGCACTTATTCTGAAGCATCCTACTATTATTATAAAAGACAAGTAGTGAGGATAGACGCACGTATAGTAACATCTTTCAAAGGAAAATCCGCAACGTAGATTTGTTGACTATCATCATACCTATTTTCGTATTAAATTTCTATTTCTACATTATCTATTAATTGGCAATCTAATGTAACTATAGACTGAGCCACCATGAATGCGGTCTCTATTAAAGTTTTTAATACACCAGTAGAATGTAAAACTTGTATTTTATAGAAATTTATTAATGTCTAGGTATGTTTACATCACAACATTATAATAACAAATTAATGAGTCATAAAAACAAAAAATAAATGTTTTTTTGTGCTCAACAAAGAAAAATTTACTTATTTCACTTATCGCACATCTTTATACAACCAATATTGAATATATCCAAGGGCCTTGGCGTTAAGCCTTAAGAAAGTAGATCTTGACATAATAATGGAAAAGCTTTTTACCCGTCCGTTAGTATGCATAAACATCAATAACCTTCTATAAATGGACCAGTTCAGAGGGCCTTCCACTTCAGTTATGGCTCATTCCATTTACATTTTTGATGTTTTGCTTATAACACGTTATATTAAGTATATTAAAAAGTGTTTAGTGCCTAGACAGAGGAGTACAAAGGCGAGAAAAAGATTGTTTTTATTAATAAGTAAAGCTTATCAAGTGAAGTATTCTTAAACAGTTTTTATTGCAAGTTACGGTTTAAGCCTATGAGTTTTAAAAGTATGTACAAGTAAATTCAAGGATTGAACCCTGCTAATGAGTTCTAATTTAAATACATAATAATAGTAGGTATTTATTCAATGTTATTATTTAAATTTAAGAATCGTATATATCTGGAAGGTGTTCTTTTTAGATAAAAAATAAACATTATGCGTGTAAAGCGTTTATAAATACTACTAAAAATAAAGTGAATTTATGACATTACGCTCAAGAACCTTTAAGATTTATCATGAGATACCCTTATCAAAAAAAGTATTTATCATTTTAACTTTATTTTATTATTAAAAGTAGTTCTGGACCGCCTTTATGTTCAAATTATAAATCCTACTTTATATTGCTAATCATATATCAAATGGAATAGATAACAATATCAATATTTCCTTTTTTTGAGCTATGAACAGTGACATCAAAACCTTTCATTAAAGCATTTGCTTAAATATTTTCTAGGATAACAACAGAAATTATTAAACGGAATGAACAAACTCGTTTTAATATAATAAAAAATGTTGACTCGATTCTCTTTAACAAAGTTATTATTCCTACTCAACTCGCAACTTCATTTCATTATTCAATGCTGAATTCTTTGAGCTATGGTTATTCATTTTCTTTGATTTCCTTTGACAATAAGCTATAGGAAACAGTAAAAATCCTTCCTTTTCTTAACGTATTTGACCCGAATAAGAAATAATAAATAAAGAAATAAGAATAAATTAAACATTGAATTTTAAGGTTCCGTTCTGAAGGCGATTCAGCCAATTTCTTGTATAAATATTACGATAAACAACTGAGACTGTATATCAAATTGTCATGCTTACTAACTTTATTTGCTTACCAGACAAATTTTCTTAATAATTCTTTCTCAATAAATAATTTTTTTGACCATTATGTGTCTAACAGATTTCTGAATTTCATTATTGGTAAAATAAAGTTATGGTAATTTTATCATTTATAATTCAAGAACGGCTAGTCCAATTTTTATGATGTTTGTATTTTTACTGTCTTTATCCGGGATAAGATAAGTAAGTATTATATAACGACAAAAATATAAGGACAAATCATTTTAAACTAATTAAAAAAAAGGAAGAGGTTTCTCCGTTCGACCGTACATACATACCTATATATTTTTCACGGATCGCTTCATCGTTTATGGACCGATCTTCATGATTCTTTTATGAAAACGAGTTATTCCAAAAGTCGTCCATGATAAAGTGACCAGGATCTGATGATAGCATCCTAGAATGAGAGGAGATCAATGTCCCTTATATTGATGAGAACTTTGCAGCCATACTTGTTATAGTAGTTAGAGAGTGTGCGGAGTAGTTAATAATAAATACGACCTTTTCCTTTAAATACTTAATAAAAACTCCTATTCTCCAAGATTCCTTTAAATTACCTATTATAACGTGAAAAATACACCCCTTTATTCAATGAATACAATTTTTCTAACCTTGTTCTTTTATCTTACAAGTCCGGTGAGAACAAAAGGTTTAGAAGCAACATTCTCATTACTCTTTTATTCTCCGTACATAATAGGCTAGCATAACGAATAATTAACTTGTTATATGTAAATGGAAAACCTAATAAGCGAAAAACATAAGAAAATGAACGGCTTTTCAGCGGGTCGCATTAATATGCGCAGTTAAAGATTTTTGCATAGGGACCATAGGATCGTTTACGCTTTTTCGGTAAGGGTCGACAAGCGGGTATAATGAATTAAATTAGGTCCACTGATAACCTCTCGCAATCTCGGATTCGGGTTCGGGACTATCAAAGGTTTAGTATTAACTGAAAAAGATAACATGTGCTTGTTTTCATTCAAAATTTTCAAAAATTCAATATATATTTATTTCGATGTGCAACATGAGAACTAACATGTGTTGGACATTGTGTTATATGAGACACAACAAGCAAAGGCTCTATGACTGTTTACACAAAAATAATTAATTCAAATAGAGCTAGAAATAGTATTTGCTCGTTCGTGCTAGCTTAGTTCAAATGCCCCCTTACGTGTTTTCCTTCTTAAACCATGCGAAATGCTATTTCGCATGATTCTTACCGTGGGAGAGCCATGCATTTGCACGAATGGGCCGGCACGACCGGAGTGATACCACGGCCTCACAGAAAATCGGCGTAAAATGACGCTTGCGTCGTGTTTGGTTACCGCGTGAGGTTACCGAGGGCCCAATTCCCCATCCCTTCCCCAATAATTCCCCATCCATCCCCGTCCTTACCCTCTAAAAGGCCGGCAACGCATTTTGTAGCTCCTTTGGTGTTGCAAATGTTAGGTGGGCGATAGTATTTACTTCATCAGGTGATCTGTCAGCTCGTTCGCCGCCCTATCCCATAAAAAAGGTGACCTAAAATTCAAATCTAAGTATTTCATTTAATTAAAATTTTCTATTAGTCTTCATACGACGACTAGACTTTAAAACGAATGAATTTCAATAAATTAATTAGATGACCCTTTTCAACATTTCTAATAAAAATATCACATAGCTTCATTATTTTCGTAGATAAATAACATACTTTCAAAATATAATCCTTTTTTCTTAAAACACATAATAAATCTTATCTGTCTTATATTATTATTTATATATTATATTACCTTATGATTCTTACCAATCAATTTTTAACATTTATTAGATCAATTCACCGTTATCCTTATAAATATGAAATAAATAAATAATATAATTCTTGGTAAACATTTTTCACACACGTCTTAGAAACGGACGAGGGCTACAATTTTTTCTTACATTATCTCTAAGAACAGGAAATAAGCATTTTAGAGTAAAACGTGTGAAGGACAATTTTATCCGCTAACCTGTGTTACTGTCAACGTTCTTTAATGTTCATCACGTAGGCTGTGTGTGAACCAGAACCAGTACCGATACACTGATTTTCACGATTTATTCGAAGGTTAAAAGTAATAATTGAAAATATAAAAAATATAAAAGAAAAGTTTATTTTTAATCTAGGCAAATAAAATACATAATATATAGGTACCATTACTCTAATATTTTTGAAAAATAAAATTAGATTAGTAAGATAGTATTCAATGAATGTACGTAAATTTCAACACACATGTAGACATTAGCGTGTATAGATAACAAATCCAAAGTAAAGAGTAAAACACATTCATACAATGTCGCCCAAGATATACCGTAATGATGGATATGACCATTCCAGTAGCTAATGGTCCGTGCTGGGGGACAAGACCTTGCTAATGTCAAGTGGTCCGGAGCCGAAGAGTTATGTGCATAAACGCCTGCTCAGTGATTTATCTCGTTTGAGATTCTGACCGCATACATATGTATTGTACGGAACTCATACATATATTTCAACTAACTTTTAACCTTCCAAAATGATAGTCAATTTATTCATATAATATGTATGCGGTACTTATAATATATATCTACGATAATTTTCACGTTTTTCTTTTCAGATATACAGCTGAAATTCAACCTCTTCAATAACAACACGAAAACGAACTGAAAATTCAACAATCTGAAATTTCGTTATTTTAATTCCGTGTTAAAATTCTTGCCGAAAGCTTAATAAACTACCTTTTTTATATAATTCTTGTAATTTATACTCGTTCTGGCTTTATTCAGTAGCTATTTGATTATTCTCGGAAGTTTATATCAAAACAGCGTAAACTCCTAATGAATACGACAGGACGAGAAATGCATATTGTCAGAATGTGCTTATGTTCATGATTTTGTACAGAGCAATCCAGCCACGAAATATGGTAGCATCTGTCTTCGCACAGCGGAGCATTTATATTATGTACTGTACGGTACATAGTTAATTTTCACTATTCATGGCGCTCGTATACGTTCGTACATTCAGTAACAAAAGCTACGGTATTATACAATGAATACAGTTTGTAATGTTTCCTATTTTAATATGCAATTAAATGAGACTACTTCATACATATGTATATGTACCTACAGTCCTTCATAGCATGAATTATTTGTATGACGTAAAACGTTACTGGTACCAGTTAGAATAGAGTGCACTAACAATAATTATATTGAAAGCATGTAAAATTCAATAGTAATTACTGTATACGAAGTATAAAACTATATGTACGTATGATTAATATACCTAAGAGTAATAAATTTAAAAATTATTTCTCGCAATCTAATTTTTACTATATTTTTTTCCTTATAGTTATATATAAATTCTGTAATAAGTTTTGCTCAGCCGCTGTGATGTGGATTCGGTCAACGCTCCGAGGAGCGGTTTGTGTGTATTTTTTTATGAAAAAAATTCGTTTCTTGGTCTGGGTGCCGATCCGTGTGGGATTATCCACTGTGCTTCGGAAAGCACTAAGCTATCGTTCCCCGTTGTTATCACAATCACTGATAAAGATCCTTAGTCATTATAGGTAAAATTATTCTTGTATAAATGTGTACTGGCTTGCACTCAGGTTTGCAGAAGTCAGGCGGCAATCACTCCGTGTAACTTTCAAAACCTAGGGTAAAATAATAAACAGCCCCTAGTTATAATTCCAAAAGAAATACTAGGAATATAAAAATATAAACAGTCCCTAGTTAAAAGTCCAAAAGAAATACTAGGAAAATTATGATCAAAAAAGTTTTTTTATTTTCTTTTTGATGGCAACTATGTAATTTTAATTTTAAACACCTATCTGATAAAGACATGAAAATAATTAATACGTTTATATATTTTTTTTACTTTGATGTCACCTTTATAACAATACACATAGCGGATAAAAACACATAGCGGAAAAAAATAAATAACTAATGATTGAGCAATATTGTAACAAAAACTTTGTTAAGCAATTTTCGTTTTTGAGCTAAGAATATAACATATCTACTTGATAGAAAAAAACACTATAATCACGGATGTTACTTGAGAGCCTCGATCATATTCATTATTAAAAACACATAACAAATCGGAAACGCAGTAAACATGACCTTCGGTTCATATAAACTTGTTTCTTCGAGGCCAGCCATCATACCTAATTATTTTAAATAAACGCATCATACCCATCTAGTCAAAGGTATCGTGAATGTCAAAGAAGATGACACGTTTGATAGTAATTGTATCTATAACCTGTTTACTATTGCTAAGTGTCGCCAAAAGTTTGATGAACGATGAAGATGAGGAACCTTCAGAAGAAGTACACATTTACGATTTGAAAGATGCACCAAAATTATTTGAAAAATTTATCGAAGACTATCACAAACAGTATAAAGATGAAGAAGATCGAGATAAACATTACGAAAACTTTGTTTCGAATTTGAAATATATCAATGAAATTAACAGCGAAAATAGAAGTTTTAATACTGATATAAACTTGTTCGCGGATTTAGGAGACGACGACGATGAATTAAGCATCTTTCAATAGACGATTTCATTGCGACTCAGGTGAGAATTTATGCTTTGAATTTTGAAATTTCTCTAAGTATTAAGTAGTTATAAATCTGTAATTACCCGCGCGTACGAGGGATAGGACAGGTGAGGACTTTTTGTCCGACACAATATCACGATACGCATATGACCTACTACAAAATCTACGAAATAAAGTCCCCCGAAAACCCACCATAACTACATTTTTGACGATTCGTGGATTTTAGTTAAGTTTGGGGATTTTAATGCCTCGTGTGCGCTGGCCACAAAGTGTGGATAAAAGAAAAAGCTATTGAATCTTAGACATAAGTTTTCAAGGTTAGCAGCATTATGTAAGACAAATTGCCACTTATCGCTAATGACTATGATCAGGTGTTGGCGATGACATTAATAATGACCGGAGCTTAGAGCTCATCAATATAAGAGGATTGTATAACATAAGATGGCAGCATATTGCACAACTCACTTACATGTTTACAGGGTGGCAGGTTGGCAGCGGTAGTTTCATGCCAGTTAAGAATATTTTATAGAATGCCTACCTACTAGGAATAGCGATCAGTATCAGTAACAACAACCGGCTTTACGTGCTCTCCGAGGCACGGTGGAAAAAACTTTGTAAATACAAATATCCGCCCCGAGTGGGAATCGAACCCGCGACCGCCGGCTACAACGGCTACACCGGCTACTACGGCCAGCACTACAGTATCAGGTATACTGATTAGTTCAACTATAAGAAGAAAACGTTTATAACTGCCTACAAAATCTATAAAGTGCTAAGATTATACTTTTTAATACCTGTTTAAAAAACAATTCATTCATTCGTTGAGACGGGAATTTGCTCGGAAATAATTATAATTTGGTAAATAGATACCGTGAAAGATATAATTAAAATACGTAGATATTTTCGTCGTCGTTCCTTTATCTCAATGTATAAATATTAGAAACCGGACGTGACATACATATACTAATACTACCTATATCCTGATTTATTCCACTTGTTAAATGATTTAAACAAACCAAATGTCAAAAACGTTTTGATGATTTTTACGTGTTTTTAAACGGTTTTATTTAGCTCACCCCGTTAGTTTTATTTATTATTTATTCTTGGGTCATATTTAGTAATTCGAATCTCACCCTCTTCCTGTCAACCGATTAATCTGAAATTTTGTATACACTTTGGATTTTGGTGACAATACAATGGGCTATTTGACTACTTTCTAAAATCCATTTCACATTGCTTAGTGATACATAAGGACCCCACAAACATCTTTAATTTTTATTTTTTTACACTTTTTCATTTAACAAAGTAATTACAAAATTACGATGATAATTTTAGCTGTCAATTTGGCGCGAATCGATTTAGTGACGTCACAGGTCTATAAAATGACATTGGAAACAAAGGAGTTGGTTGACTGTTTACAGATAAGTGACGTCAAAAAACGATTAGCCAATGAAA
>DVXP01001030.1:0-16524 GCA_018235645.1 Junonia grisea | reverse complement strand
TTACTGGCTTGCCCTCTGGGTTGCGGAGGTCAGACGGCAATCGCTCTGCGTAAAAATCAGTAACCTGTCAAACCTTAAGCTAGAATAAAGCCGACCCTAGTTAAGTCCGGGAAAAATGCTAGGAAGAAGAAGTTAGTATGCGTAAAGCCGTTACATGATAGACTAAGGTAGTCTATCATGTAACGGCTTTACGATTAATACTAATTAAATATTTGATCTAAACGTTCTGTTTAACACAAAAAAAATCAGCTAAAGTTTTCGCGGCTCATTTAAATTAACAAAATTCTCAACTTTACACATTAATATATAGATAAGAAATATCGTACTCGTCATGCCCACCTTTTTAATAAAGAACTAAGTTTCCCGTAAAAAATTAAACCATAAATTTTATTTTCATCAACACAATCTTGCGTTAAGTCATGCTTAAATGATGTATAATGGCCCCTGCAAATTAAGGACGGCAAAAGTAATTTTTTTCCTGAATGACCTGCGCATTCTAAGGACGGTAGGGTAAAGTATTTTGTTTTCTTTATCCAATGGAAATTAATACGTCATCATCGTAACAAATTGCAATGTTTTGTTAACGATTAATATTTGATGATGTTTGATACCGTTTGCTATTTTGGATTTATTGTTTGTGTATTTGTTACTTGTAACACTAGTTGTGAATGTGAATTTAAATGGAATAATTATGTTTTCTTAGGAAAATAAAAATGACTTTAATATGTAAAGAAATTATTACTCGTTAGGTAATTACGCAGACTACAAGTAAAGGAATATTTTTTATGACTTTTATGAAGGAATTCTATGTATGTCGTTTCTTCTTTGGGACCACTTATTCTCTATTATTGTAATTTTTTTCTATTTTTAAAATTAATTCCTTTTCCACCGTTTCTTTAATCAAATTAGAACTAAGAAACGTACGTTATCGAACAAAAATATGGGCGAACATACAAAAGAACATACAATCTGATTAAAAATCACCTGCCAATTCAAAATCAATTAATAAAGAAAAACTTTGACTAATCTATACAGGGCCCGTATTCTCTATTTCACGATACGTAACGTGCCCAAAACGGATGACGTCATATCGTACTTGTCAAACAATCTTACCATGCCACGTTACGTCTTCTTAGAGCGGAATTTTTTGAGCACAAGCCTTGAAAACGTAAGAAATAGCATAGATAATGATATTCTTGTCTTTTTGGAGATGGCACGATCCCTTTCTATTAACAAACTTTCAAAAAATGTTACCGGTTTATTTTTTATTAATTTCTTCATTACTTATTTGACAGCATGGAATGCGTCACGTAACGTGACATTTCAATTTCAGAATACGGTTTTAAGACAATAACGCGTTTCAACATAGGAATACGTTTTGATTTGTCATAGAGAATAAGGGCCCAGGCCATAATAATGTGACTACATGTTCACCAGTCATTTAATTCGATTTGTACACATTAATTGTGTACCAGAAATACCACACAACCCCTAAGTGAGGTAACACTAAGTGACCGCATGTGTCTAAAACGGTTTCGTCTTAACAATCTATTGGATGTCAACCTATGCGGTGTTTTAACGAATTAATAGAATATGTGTTAATGAACAAATAACACTAGTAAGTTAAAACTACAATAAAAATACGTTTTTTACGTGAAATTTTACTATATATCTGATATAAATGAAACTATAAAATAAGAATATTTTTACTCTCCTGCAATATTGTCGATGGTATCACGTTATTCTTCCGTGATGAAGGGTTATTTTTCGGTAAATTGATATTTTAATTAAAAACTAATAAAAATAAAACACTGTCTAAATTTCATATGTAATAATTTGTTATTAATAATTAGTTTAATAAACAAACATGAATATAAATACTTTAATGATATAAATACACTTATACCTATATTATATAGCATATATTGTATATAATATCTCATAAGGCTATTTTTTTAGTTCGGTATTGCCTTTTTGGCCCAAAATTTGGTTATTTTTTACGATGCTCCCCACTTTGGAAATTTAGTAACTTATTAACTTTAGGTAACATCATTAGAGAAGTGCTTACCAAAATTTTAAATTGTGATCTAAGTGATACGGCTTGGGAGCAGGCTTCTTTGCCAATTAGGTACGGTGGTTTGGGTATTCGCAAAATTTCGAGTGTATCATTACCCGCTTTTCTGGCTTCAGCTTATAGTTCGGCAAAACTGTACGGGAATATTATTAGCCCTTCATTGGGTTCCACAGAGTTGTCGTATTTGGCTGAAGCCAGAGATGCTTTCAAAATATTATGTCCTAGTAAAGAACCAGTATCCTTATCCTCTCAAAGGCAGTGGGATGATTTACTTTCTGCTGATCGTTTTAAATCCCTAATTGATACAGCACCTACTGTCAAAGATCAAGCCCGTCTTCTCGCTGTATCTACGAGAGAATCTGGTTACTGGCTCCAAAGTCTCCCTTCTCCGCATGTTGGCACCCTTCTAGACCATTTAACCCTAACAGTCTCAGTTGGTCTTCGACTTGGCGCCAAAATTTATCAGCCACATCGATGTCACTGTGGTGAGGCTGTGGACGAATATGGGCACCATGGGTTATCATGCACAAAAAGCGTTGGCCGCTTCTCACGTCATGCTTCCCTGAACAGTGTCATTCATAGGTCTCTTGTCACCGCTAGAATTCCATCAGTACTAGAACCAAATGGACTAGTTCGCAGCGATGGCAAGAGACCTGATGGAATGACGCTTGTTCCGTGGAGCTTGGGGAAGTCGCTTGTATGGGATGCAACCTGTGTCGATACATTGGCTGCATCACACATACAGGGGACTTCCCTAACAGTGGGAGCGGCGGCTAAGTCAGCAGAATGCATCAAGCGGCGCAAGTACGAAAATATTGGAAAAAATTTCGTATTTGTGCCGTTTGCTGTCGAAACCATGGGGTCCTGGGGCGAGGAGGCTAAAAAGTTTTACAAAGAGCTGTCTTCTCGCCTCGTCAAATCTACAGGTGACCGAAAAGCTGGGGACTACTTTGGCCAGCATATCAGTCTGGCCATTCAAAGAGGCAATGTCGCCAGTGTTTTGGGCACCTTGCCTCATTGTAGTGACATCGATATCTATCTGGGTTCCGTATAGTTATTTATTTTTATTATCTAATTCCTATTTTTATATTATGTACATAGTTTATATAAGACGTCATAAAAACTTAAAAATTAGTTTTAAGTTTCTTTTTTTGTTAATTTACTCTTCATTTCAATATTTATTTTAATTAAATAGAAATCTAAAAATAAATATCAATATGTACAAAGGAGTTTACGACTATAAGCTTGTATTTCACCATTAATATATAAACAATAATAAAATTTCCTGAGTTTTGAAAAAACAAAACTAAAACCTAAACCGCTTTTACTGTATATCACTCATTAGCTTACAGTTAACTTGAAACTCCTAGTAAAACAGTCTTGATCTCAGAGAGTTTGTGTTTTAGCTTTATATAACAATTAAAATAACTTTTAATTGCCATAAATTCTGTCACAAAAAAAGATACTATTAGACAACTAAATAACTCTTCTTTTTTGAAAGAGTAAGCTAAATTATACCATAAGCAGTTAAAACAGTTTTGTTTTCATAAACTTGTTACAAACTGAAACTAATTTTATTACAATATGTTTTGTTAATATTATAAAATAAAAACACCCAGCCATGTGTGAGTTGGTCTCATAACCCTACCACTGAACGACCCCACCTCTCCCCCTCAGTGTCGATCGCTCTGGTGAAGTGGTGCTGAATGTACCATTAACACCGGCGGTTGCTAGTTCGGTTTCGTTTTGTTTTTTTTTGTATGTGGGGTATTTGTATTTGTACAGACAATTGTGTCTAAGTCTGGGTCCAGGTCTCACGCACCCTCACCGGGGGGGAATGCAATATATTCCGCCCTTAGCAATGTGGCTTGGAGGCCAGGAAGGCCGGATCGGTCGGGAGAGGGCCGATCCCGCCCGCCAGCCCGCTCCGCAGTCTTCTTCTGGATAATGACGACCTTTATCTCACAGAAGGCTTCTTACACCGGTTCAATGCGTAACATCGCCGATGCAACTGCCCGTATCATGATACACCAGCAGTGAGAGATTTCTCAGCTGTCCACACGGGACACCCTTCAAAGGTGGTCATTGTTCTGGTCCGCTCCGCAGTGACGGCAAATCGCCGTTGCCTCGCGTCCGATCTTACACAGGTACAAAACAACCGTGACCGATCACCATCTGTGTAAGTCGGAAGTTGACTCTCCGCTCCCTCCATATCCAGATCACCAGCATCGCTGTTATGACTCGTTTATTTACGTACCAATCTTCACATAGACATGCGCACCATGTCACGAGAGCCCTTCGCTACTCCTGTCACCTGAATGCTCTAAAGGCACCGGCAGGGTAAAACGCACTTCCACCGCTTTGACGAAGGGCGTGAGTCTTAGAAACTCGCGTCCCTTTCCGCCAGGACGTCCAAGGGCGTCAAAACCCTACTACCAATGTATGTACAAACATCTGATGGAAGCCACGCCACCGATGTTAAACGGACACTCAGTACCACTACAGTAGAGCGATCGTCTTAACAAAGTCACATCTAGTTAAAACGACTTGACAAAATTTAATTTTTAAGACGCTACTTAGTGATTTTACCTAGTAAAATTCCGAGAATTATGATGAATTCTTTGAAAAAATTAGTACCCGGGTACCCGGGTTTGCGATAAAAAATTACCCGGGTTCGAAAATGTTCAAATACCCGGGTATACCCGGGTACGGGTACCCGGGTCGAAAACCCTAGTTGCAAGTGTCTAGTGAGTTTTGTAAGACATTCTGTACATTTTAGTTTTTGGGTAGAGTTGGAAAATTCTAAATTAAGGGGCTATAGCAACGAACAAACTTAATGAAAAATGTTAAGTATAAGTAAAATTAACGTAAAAATTCAATAATAAAATGTGTAATAAAGCAAATACCTACGTAATAAAAAATCCATATAATCGCGAAAACAATAAAAAACATAGTAACTTAAAAGAGCAAACTTTGATGGCTATAAAACCTTAAGATATTATGGTATTATGTACTTATTATAATTATTTTATGTTAATTTAGATTTAGTAACTGAGTGTCACATTTCTTTTTCAAACGAACTTAGCCACCATCAAAGTGTACCAACACGAGTCGGGAATGTTTTTACGACCTTTTCGAATATAAAAAAGTTTTATTCAAGTTTTTATTGAGACAGCACTGAAACAGCGATAAAAATGAGCGAGTGACATATATTTTATCAGAAAGTTCGTAAAAAACATCTTCATTTGATCGAGAGTGATCGTAAAATATTGAATTTACACTTGTTTTTAAATACCAATTTTTTTATAAGATCAAATATGAGTATACGGTTACTAAAAGGCGTTTGTAGCTACTTATTATTGAATATAACTGGTGGCACAGCCCGGGAGGGGCAGCGGACGTGCTGCGAAAGCGATCCGCAGCCTCTTCGTTTTCCGTGCCGATTGCGGCCATCGCAGAGCTTTTTATAATTCGACAAGCCCCCCGGAGTCGGTTATCTATGAGGATTTTCCCTTGCGTCAACAATGAAAATGTAGTGGCATAGCCGCAGTGGTGTAGTAGCATTGGTGTAAGCCGAGGCGGACTCGGATGTTTGCACCCTTTCCCTGAGATATTCCTTTTTTGTAACAATGCCGTCGAAGTTGCAAATATTTAATTGAATCAGGCGTTACTTTGCAGAATTTAATAATAATAAATCTAAAATTTATGTTGCTATAATCGACGAAAACAACATAAATCTGTCTGATATGATGTTGACACTACGTACGTTTCACTCCAACACCGGAGTATCCTCAGGAGATATTGCCTCTACAACGGTCAGTGATTTGTCAAAGTTGCACTCCTCATCATTTTGAGATGCACATTTTCGCGATATCGGTAAGACGAAATACTTTTTCTGCTCGGATGTATGCTCCTAAATGGTAACACCCGGGGTGGATCGCCGCCCACTAGATAAATACGTATATTATATTCGCCATTATATCAAGTAATATAATATGTTTATGTATTTCTATTTTCTGTCGTTAGTCAAAACGCTGAAATCACAGAAATATGAAAGAAAAATCTAAGAGATGATCTTAGTCTCTTATTATTATTTTACAAACTAGCCACGCTGTTTGTGATCTTTCTGGTGCTGAATACATTTCGAAAAAGTACAGGCCTGACTCGTATATCGGTTTATTTAAAAGCTGGTAAAAATAGAAATTATCCATCCCTATAAATGTACGAAGAGTAATTCCTGTCAAACCCTCAAAGTTTCACTCATCATTTTTCATCTTAAGCCTCCTTTACGAGACACGGAGATGCGTAATCGTTACTTTTATAATAATTAGCGATAAATAACATACTATAGGATTTACTTAATGCAATAATCTTGTTTTTTGGGTATATTTTATAACGGTAGTAAATTATTCAAGAAAGACATTTACCTTTTTTATATTTCAGTTAATTTTCAATTATGAAGACTTTAATGTTTTTTTTTTCTTTTTTTTTTTATAAAAAAGAAATTTTGAGAATATTCTTGTTTTAACTTAGTTAGATAAAGATCGTACCTAAAATAAAAACTGACCAAATTGAAAAAAGTAGAAAGAATAGTCATTAAATTGAGGACTATAAATTGTTTACACAAACTAACCCAATTGAGTAAAATAAAGTAATTCAATAAACATATAGAGGCTTAAATTAAAGTATGTATTCAAAAAATTGCAATTGCTAAGTGAAAAAAATAACTGAGAAATAAACATAGTTATTTTCGTTGAATTACATTAGTATGAGTAATAGCCGAGATGGCCTAGTGGTGTGAACACGTGGATCTTAACCAAAGGTCACGGGTTCAAACCCTGGCTAGCACCGCTGGATTTTCAAGTGCTAAATTTGTGTTTAAATTCATCTCGAGCTCGGCGGTGAAGGAAAATATCGTGAGGAAACCTGCATGTGCCGGAAGAAATTCTGACATGTATATCTACCAATCCGCAGTGGAGCAGCGTAGTGGATTAAGCTCCATAACCTTCTCCCTAATAAGAGAAGAGGGCTATGCCCAGCAGTGGGATATGTACAGGCTGTGTTACGTTTACGTTACGAGTAATAGTCGTTCTCGAAGCCTGTTCTTGGGTTCTTAAGACCCCCTGATCCTGTAATATTTTCACCTGAAAATGCTAAACGCGACCAAAGAACATATCTTTAAATAAATTGACATGACATGAAGGTAGAAGTTTATAACATTGTATCAACCAGTGCTAGTTTTACGCGTAATAACATTCGCTAGTGGTAATAAAATAAAGCAGTAATATAACGTGTTAAGTCTCAAGACATTCAATCCGAGGTGTTTAACAAACGTGGGCTGGTCTAAAACTAACACACTTCGAGCTATTAATAACAACATCACATTCCGTTTTATTAAAATAAAACAGATCAAACTTTACTTTTTAATAAATGTCACGTAATCTGTTACGGAGTCACACATTTTTAGGGCTAGGAAAATTTGTTTCTCGTGTAAAAATAAATCAAAGTGATTGAATAAAATATTACGTTAAATTCCTAATTTATTTATACCTGCCTAGCTTTTATTTGCGTTATAAATCATGTGTTTTTTTACTGTTGTATCGATGATGCTTATAATGGGCGTAAATAATATTTGATTTTACTATTTCATACATCAATCTATACTAATTTTGTTCATAGGCACCCGTGAAAGAAGAGTCAACTAACTCAAAACGTCTACCACTTCTAAAATTGCACTAATGTCTAAAGTTTTAAAGTGCATTTTCAGGTACACACATTTTTTGACTTGGTTGACTCTTCTTCTAGAGGTGATTATTATAATGATGAAAGATAAGACTGTTTGTTTATTTGTTTGACTTGAATAGCCTCCGACACTACTTGATCGATTTGAAAAACTCTTACACTGTTGGGAAGCCACACTATCCCCGGTGGACATAAGTTATTTTAAACTTTCAAAAAGTTTGAAATACCCGTGTGAACCCGGGGCGGTCTGCTCGTGCCTAACAAACAACTCTATATTCATTTCTTAGACAGAGAAGTTTAAAAAAACAAATATAAGTAGCTGTATAACTTATATTTATTGAAACACATTGGCTAGCCAAAAAATAGTAGTACCTACTCGAGGATAGCCAAGCTATTCATCGAGGTGTTTAAAAAAATTAAGCCTGTAATCTTCACAGATTTTTTTAATTAACATTTTTGTGGAACTCTATGCAAGATTTTGAAAAAATACTAAACTCGATATAACTTTTAAACTACAAAAAATCGGATTACAACTTTTGGGGTCAGAAGATGGCAAATGACACCTTCACCTATATAATTTGATCAATACTTTCTGGGACACTCTGTATAACGATCATCACCATCCAAGGAATCTAAAACTGAGCTAATCAATACTTATTATTAGTGACGTAATAGAATCTAAATGTGTTATATATTTTTACACTTTTCGAAGACACAAGCAATTAACAAAGTCTGCCAATCAATTACCGCCAAGATATCTCAAATATTTTCTATGATAATTGTTGCCAGCCACTGAGCTACCGAGCAGGTGGCAAAGCGCCGGCGTCAGATTATGTAATAGAAGAATATACAACAATACTTATATGGCAAAATAATATAAAAACAAATAGTTTCTACGAAGTGCTTCATTGTAAGATTGCGTATATTTTATATAGTTATAGAAAGTAGGAAAGAGGTCATAAATAATTTAAGCGTGAAAATTGTTAAAAGAAAACTAATGCAAGATTATGATTTTTAGTCGAGAAGATTAGGTCTTGGATGTGTAATGGAGCCAAGTAAATTGTTTCAAATTAAAAATCCATGGTTTACGTATGGGCGTTTTATGTAATCAATGATACCTACAATTACTTAGACTAATTTTTTCGATTGAAAAAAATAGCACGTAATTGCCCGAACATCAATAATCCCTTGTCGTCGTCGTCGTCAGCCAATCGCAGTCCACTGCTGGACATAGGCCGCCCCAAGTTTGCGCCAAACCTCCCGGTCCTCCGCAAACCTCATCCAGCCCGCTCCGGCAACCTTGCGTATGTATAATCCCTTGTGCCAACATTGAAAAAATCCCTCAAATAAACAAAACAAAATACCCTTTGTTGTATATCAATAATAAACGAAATATACACATAAGGAAGAACATTCACAATGTAGAACATAACAAAATGTCTTTTATTAAAGTCGGTACCATACGCTTGCAGCTGTTGGAATAACGTTTCCGCGCTTTTCAAAATACATCGAATATCATAATAATCCTGAATTATATTATAAATGTGATCGAGTTTGTTACTTTAATAAATAAATAATAATAAATCTTTATTGGCGAATATTGCACTAAACCAACAATCAATATATACAAAGTATAATTAATAAAAAAAAAAACTAAATTAAAAAAAGAACAATAATAACAATAATTACAAAAAAAATAAAATAAAAATAATTTTGCTGCAGTGCAATAAAACCAAATGGAGATCCGCTCAGTAATGGAAGAGGCATCAGTGATGCTTCTATATTGATATTCAGCGGTCTCAAGAAGGTGTACACTGACAGCTGTGACTGTGATACTAAACTGAAATAACCTGAAGTTTTACATAAGCTTTTAATATATTTTAACAAGTAACGATACTTTTGCTAGGGATAGAAATATTTATACACTTGTCACCTCGACTTAAGTTTTTGCTATCCTAGGAAAGCAAACGTAATCATGTCGTACTTAACTTTTACTTACACTTAACTTTTCGCTGCTATCGGCTGAAAATTGATGTAGTATAGGCTATAGTGCAATACATAAGCCATCAAGTCAAAATTAATTTTTTTAATAGGCCTGATATTGTCCGAAATTAGCAGCCCAAAAGAACCTCTTAACTTTATATTTGTCTATTTTCTTTATTATTTATCTATAATTACATTGAAGTTTTAATACGAGTAACTGCCACCATGATGATTTTCATCTAAGACGCAACCAGTGACGTCATAAAAGTGATCACATATCCAAAAACAGCTTTGTTTGCAAACTGTCGAAGAAACTTCAAAGTCGATATCCGAAAATAGCGAATCAAGGACACGGCAAGAGAAACATCTCTCAGGTGTGAGATTTCAAAGAACAAGAACCAAAATAATACACGCTTTCAGAATGTCAGGTTTAATTTTAGGCCGAATATTTTAATACGACAGATGTAACTGATGTTCTCTTTGCAGAACTTGTGGTCGCATTTTTCTTAATTCGCTTATGGATTTATTGCCCGTTCTACATTTCGTTTTTGATAAAATATCGGAGCTGTGTCCAGCGTGATGGATATCTTGGTTGTAAATATTTTATGTAGTGAAAGAGGTCAACCGTGAATATTTTTTTGTAGATTTTTTGCACGATATACATACCTATGTGTTATTGTTTAAAAAAATCTTTCATTATAATAATGATTAATGTAATATAATATAAATAAACATTAATACAACCTAATAATTTAACAAGTGTAAATTTGGAAAATTTATTAAACCCCCGACATCGTATTCAATACGACATGAGGACCTTAAACTCTTGGGAGGCATTTTTTATAAATTATTTCTAATAATACACACACAGAGACACACACACGCGCGCATGTATATGCATAATTTTTCGAGTTACTTTCAATAAGCTCTTTAATTTGATACCCATATTGTAGAAATGCACTAAAAATAACGATTCCGCTAGCTTGGATGGTCCGCCATCTTGAATTTAAAATGACGTCATATTTTCGAGTTACTCTTAACAAGCTCTTTCATTTGATACCCATATTGTTGAAATGCAATAAAAATAACTATTTTGCTAGGTTGGATGGTCCGCCATATTGAATTTAGAATGACGTCACTCATTTTATCGTATATTGTCACCCAAACTAAATATGTATGCAAAAGTTCAGCTCAATCGGTTGAAGATATCTGTTTCAAAATTGAGTAGCAAAAATGGAACCAAAAAAACTACTTCCACATATTGCAAGATAACCTCGAAACGGCTGGACCGATTTTGATATATCATATCTAAGAACCACCGCTAGAAAACCGTCTTTCAGATAAAAAAAGCTAGATTCAAATCGGTCCACCTGTTTAGCTGCTACGATGCCACAGACAGACACACAGACACACAGACACACAGACACGCAGACAAACATAGCGGTCAAACTTATAACACCCCTCTTTTTTGGTCGGGGGTTAAAAATCGCTCGGAGCGTAGGAATTCATTCAAAACATTACATTAGGGAATTTTCTAGCAATAGCGGTGGTGGTAATTTTATAACTAAAATATTCAAGGATCATCAACCTGATGATGATCCATCTTTCTCTATACGGCAATATCGAGTCGTGTTTATTATTTTGTTTTATAATAAAATTTTAAAAAGTCGAATGTTCATATTTCAGCCTGAATTTTCATTCGTTGAATTTATCAACAATGCCAGTACTGGCGGCTAGTAAACATTTAGATTATCTACAAAATTGACTATAAATGTTATATGATTTTTATAACAACTTAGACTGATTTACATGTGAATATGTGATATTTATTTTTCTTGCTAAAACTATATGTTCGATCGATTTGGGTAAGTTTGATTCTGCAATATTCATGGGAGTTAACAAAAGGCTTAAAATTAAATCCAATGTTCGCCAAATTTTCGTGTATGTATGTATGTATTTAAACCTTTTATATAGGAATGTACCTATGTGTAAGTAGGTGTCTGAATAGTCAACAAAGTTTTGGCCCGCATCTGTACCAAAATAGACAACATTAGATAGCCCACTTACAGAGGATATTACGTTGCAAATTTTGTTGCAAACACGAAAACAGTTTAAAACTTCTGTTTTTAAACTATTTCAGCGCTAGCTATTTTATTTAGGAAACAAACATTGAACACGTTGGTGTCTGTTTTCTAATTACATTTTAATTCCGTACCACACGTCTCTTGGTTCTAACGATATGGTTTTTGATGGAAGGAATATCATTTTTTTTTTATTTTATTTATTTAACATTTAAATATTTTGTTACATTTCCTTAGCTTAAGAAACACAAAGAATGATACAGTTTTACAAATCAAAGCAAAATGAACGTCGTTACCTGTGCTAGTATAAACCTGTGTTACAGGAACCGACTCTTTCCATTATCATTATCAGCGAGTATCATTTAAATGTAAATTTTAATCGGCGGAACCTGTTACTTATAGTATATACGGAATCGTAATAGCTATGCAATGTCCGTTTGTTCATCTGTGATCATATGGAAACTATAATTATTAAAGGAATTTAGGGTACATATAAATGCCGCCTAAAAATGGTGTATAATAAAATCTTTTAAATTTTTTAGAGTATTGCATATAAAATGAGAGAAAAATAATAAATAAATAATACACTTTATTGTATTTCGATATCAAACAACAAGGTAAATGGGTAACATATTAAATAGATGGACAAAGGCGGTCTTATCGCTACAGTAGCAATTTCTTCTAGACAACCTTTGGGAGTAGGACTGAAAAAAAGTGGAAGTGGTTTGGAGGCGTACAAGAATTACAAATTAATTGACTTAAATATATTGCATACAAATCAATAAAGATAAATATAGAAAATTTGATATTTCTCATAGTGCTTGGTATCACTGGATATGTCGTTTATATACATCGTAAGTGTATTTCTCGTGGTCCAACCAGTTGGACAAATTAGTTGCACTATGGAAAAACACCCGTAAAATATGTTTTAGAGTTATTCGTTTTCGAAACATACAACTTTAAAGCCCGTCATACACTTTATAATATATTAATAAATATATATTATAGCTAAGTGTATGACGGGCTTTAAAGAATTTATAGCTAGGCATATTCCTATACATTTTCTATACAAATTTTCGAGTGACCGCTCACTCAGCTATAATATTCTATAATTTCTGTGACGTCACCAAGCTATACCGTAATATAAATATTGCATATTACTATATAGACGACCACCATAGAAATGAAGGCAAAATATATATTTTTCAATGTGTGGTAGCTTGCTATAATATATATTATAGTACGGTCTATTAATATATAATATAGCTAAGTCTATGACGGGCTTAAAGTGCTAATTTAACTTATATTAAGTATCACACATTTTGCACTCTTAGAAGCAACACTTTAGAGAGTAGCCCTAAAGTGTTGCTTCTAAGGGTGCATTTAGACTAAACGGACATCAAGGGAGCGAGCATTCTAAGAAAATTCTAAGAATGCTTGAAATTGTCGTATGAACGAAACAACAAAAAAAATACTACAAATTACTATAAAAAACAATGAGACAAAAAAATTGTAATGCAAGACAATTCTCAAAGCCTTAATTTTCTCCTTACTTTACCTTTAATTTTTACCTCCGAATTTGTCGGCCATTTATTTGTGGCTATAAAATTTTACGCACCAATGCTATCAGAATAGCAAGTAAAAAAGACTCAAAGCGGAAAATCGTTGCAAAAGTCACAAAAGGCGCGACTAAGCCTCAGAATCACCTTACGTGGATTCCTTTGTAAAAACCTTTTTTTGCGAGAAAAATATTTCAACTTCAATGACCATTTCCTCGATCCCTTTAAAATAGATTAGTGATCGAAAAACCTATTCTTACTAACATTTATAATGAGGAAGTAAGTTTATTTGTACTGATTGATCGTCATAAAAATTTGTATCTCGAGAAAATGAGAATGAACTGAGGGACACCAGTTTTCTTTACCTACTCTGATAAATATTATCCATGCGAATGATATCTCACAAGCTTTTAATGGAAAGAAAGAAGAAATACTAACTCCTTGTGACTTCGTCCCTGATTTCATCTTTAAAGCGGAACCTTCATTCCGATTTAAAATATAACCAGCCTATTTTACCCCTTATAATACCAGCTATCGTTTGCAAAAACCTCATTTGCATTGCTACCTGAATTAAGCATTTTCGGAGATTTACCGAAGCAAATACATATTATATTTAAAAATATTGTTTTTCTGTTAATAGCTTTTTTATTTTTACACAACAAAGCTATACACTAATTTTATTTATTTGTGTATAAAAAAATTACACAAAATGACGTCACAATACAATCCAAATATTAATCCCGTTATTGTCACGTCCGAAAACGCTTTCGAAATAAATTCATTTTAAATGTCACCAGCGACAAAATATTGAAACTATTCCATTAGTATTTTATTCGGAACCAAAAACAGTATGTGGCTTTGAAATAATATTTACTTTTATTTCGGGAGATTTTCTTTTTGTAAATAAATAAATATTTTTTTAGATAAATATACATTCCAAAGTTATCCTGCTATAACTAATATGATTACAACATATCTTCTGAGAGGTTACTAAAAGGTCGACCTTAACGATTTAACACAATCAACCTTTATCCCACAGTCGACCCCAAAAGGTCGCGTCAAACATCGACAATGACGTGTGAATATTCAGTCAGGACTCAGGATTTATAAGATCGCTCACCTTGGTCGTAAAATGGATGTCTTAACCATTTTGGTCCTCGATTTTCTGAAGATTTATGTTGGTCAATGGTCATATTTTGGATATTTCGGGACAAAGGTTGTTTGTTGTGTGTATGTACATAGACAAAGGTTATGATTTATCCATTGTGTTTTATCATTTAATAATTTAAGAATTATCTTAATATATGGTAGAGAACTACGTAAAATACTTCAGCCTGTAAATATGCTGACCTGCTGACAATTTATTTTTACTCCTTAGTCTCGTCAAAAACGATCTAGCATCCCCAAAAATAAAAAAATGTCTTGTTTTAAGCGACGTAATAAATGTTCATAAGCATTTAACAGAGTAACAAACGTGTTTGTTATCACAAACAAACAATCCATTATTATTTATATATTTCGGTATATGGAAGGTAGTAAGGAATTATAATAACAATTTGCTGCGTTTCTTGAACACCGATATAACTCAAAATTTTAACAAATCGAAATTTGAACGCTATCTCACTTATTTTGGACATCAATTTTCAAAAATCATTTTAGTCGAGAGTTGAAGATTCTTACAAACATTATATTGTTTTTAATGAATGCTAGTCTAATGTTGTAATAGGGAAAACAATTCAGTTCGAAGTTATTGCGAGCTATCGGAATAACAAGTCATATAAACGATCCACAATACGTCGGTTCCGAACGCACGCTTCTCGTATTTTATTAGCGGAACGATTTGGAATTTAATAATATCCGTACATCCGTACTAGTCCAGTCATATTCTGTATATTTGATGCTGGTGGTGTTTTGTAGATTACGAATAATGTTCTGATTTAATTAAATTTCTGAATTTTTACATACAAGATAGCAAAGTAGTTTGGATAAAGTACCTATATCAAAATTTAGAAAATCAATTTTAAAAATTTTCTGGAAAACATTACAGGAAACAACTTCACTTTTTTATTACTTTAAATGCCAAATGTCTCGGCTATACTTAGAAATAACATTACAGTAAAAATACATAAAATTAACATTAGAACAGTCGTAGAGATATGTGTCTACTATAGTAAGGTATATAATAGAAAATATTACTGGTTTTAGTTTACCAAATGTGATTAAATACAGCAGATTTGTGGTGCCACCACAGGAGGTTGTTTTTATAAATGAATTACAAAGAAATGAGCTAATAGATAAATTAGATAAAAATAATTTTATCTAATTAACAGTTGAGGGTATATTTTTGTACCCCTGGATCATAGACCATATAGTATATTTTTCAAAACATACGCTATAAACTGTTTTGTAAATACGGAGCGGAAAATTAAAACTTCATTTTTCTTTTGTGTAGTCCTGAAACATTATGTAGGCCCATTAATATTTCACACGACCCTTCGTTGTAAATTAAATGAGTACGCTTCTTCATTGTAGCGTGTTGTAAACATTTTTGAATGCCCTACTTATTTCACTGACTATACCATAACATATTAAATATTTATTTTGCTATAATCCGCGAAAACAGCATAAATCTGTCTGGTATGATGTACACACAGACCTCTACGTACGATTCACCCTGAGGATGCTCCGGCCTCAGGAAATGTTGCCTCTACAACAGTCAGTTGACAAGTCAAGAAGACAAGAATTGACTACATTATAGTAACTTAACAAGTACCTAACGATGTAAGCATTCGTGTGGTTTAATCAAGCGAATAAATTAATATAAGGATGCACCAATCACACGCTTTTATTCTCTATCAATCGATTTCCGTTGGTCATTGATGATATTATACAAGTTAGGTTGTGGAAAAAAAACTATTACGATTTTGGCTTTCCATAACGGGGACCGTAAAAAGTTGATATTAATCAATAATAATCGATTTTTTTTGTATTCTTATGATATATACTGCGACTGCGGGGCGGGCTCGGGAGAGGGCCGATCCCGCCCGGCGGAGACGACCTGCGGATCGTCTCCACGGCCTCCAAG
>DVXP01001029.1:0-16526 GCA_018235645.1 Junonia grisea | reverse complement strand
ATGTGAGTTTCTTACGTAAACGCGTTGGATTGTCATTGTAAAAAGAAAAAAACAAATTTGCTTCGTGCTTTTATTTATGACTAGCATTACGCTTTAGATTAAATCTTATGCATGTACAATCTGGATTAAATGGACCAAAATAGTATATTTTTTTGTTTCAATCAGAAAAAAAATTGCGTGATATTTGCCGAGACCCCCCCTCCCTCCAACGTGAGATTAGATGAGATTTGACTCGACCCCCTCCCCCCCTTAAACACCTCACGTAATTTATGGACGCCCCCTTATGCCTTGCAATAATATCAAATCCCTTATGTCATGGAAATAACGCACATCAGCTAACACATCATACCAAATAGAATGGTAGCATATACATACACATAGTAATATTTATACTTACTCATTGTAGGTAGTTTTGTAGTAGAGTGAAGGGATGGTGTTAACACAAACGGACATGACATATAGACAGAATATGCAATACAATCTACTATGGCTATAATTTATTTTACACAAATCATATTAAATTATCAAAAAAATGAATTTGGTATTATTTTACAATACGCGCATAAAATACATACTTTCCACCGCAAAAGTACACCAAATATAAAATAAAACCTTGTATGATAATTTAAAACGATAAAAGCATATGGGTAAAATCTTTTTATTAAAAATAAATAAGTAAGCAAAGGAAAATCTTATATTCAGTTAAGAATATGACACTGTTAAATAAAAACAATCAATCGTTGAAAATAGTCATTAAAAAACTCAAACAGATTTTATTAAAAGACAGTAAATTACGATTTCCCTGATATAGGCATTTATCCCCGTAACAAACAATTCATTAAAGATGAAGTCTGAATTTAAACTCATCTAGGAAACTAGATAATGAATAACACATTACATTAATTACAATTAAGAGTACCTACGTGTAACATAATATATGTATGTACCTATTCATTGTTTCTTTCGTCTTGACACGAGAGACACGACTTTTTAACACTTCTTAGCATTCGTGGTCAAAAGAAGACTATTAAAAGCTGGTAAAAGGTAGTCTCCATGTTTTAATTCAAGGCTTGAACGTTTTGGACTTATACCTTATTATATAACTTCAAAACGTAAATATTCTCAAATATGGATTATTATCACATTATGAACCTACATTGAACATGGTGCGGAGTTTAAGGTAATTGGACTTCCTGAGAAAATTTTTTCTAGTCTTCCTTCGAGTTTCATACTGTCTCCATACTAAATTTTTTCACAATTACCTTTTAACAAGATTAAATGATATAGGGGCAAAAACTTAACAAACCGACAAATATAGTTTCTTTTCATTTATGCTAATACTGTAATTTTCATAGAGTACCTATATAATAAAAATGAACGCAATATACATGTATAATAAATATTTATGTCCAAGTTTATTATCAACATGTATGTCACGTTGCAGTTTTCAGCACAGAATTAAAATAAACATAACAATACATTACAAAACTGAGTAGATAAGTAAATATATTCTGACAAATTTATTTTAACTGTAAACCTATTATTTGCACTAACGTTGCAATTTGTTAAAGTCGTCTTTGTTACAAAACGAGAAAAATAATGAGCTATACCCTACAACACAAAACTCCGAAGTAATAACCTCGTACGGTTATTTGCATGAAATTATGTAAAACGTTCAAAAACATTTGTTTCTTGTCTTGAAAACTAGAAAATACCTTCTTAAGAAAAATTATGGGTACCTTTAGGGATAGGTAGAAGGTGTCACAAAATCAACAACATATAAAAATGCTTCAATCCATTTTATTGTTGTCACCACTATATTTAGATTACTAAGCTTTAGCAAGAGCCTTTCAAAACAAGTATAAAATTATATTAATAAAAAGCTATACCTAACTGGTTCAAAATGTAGAGATTATAAAGAAAAAAATATTGCTTTATTTATGCATTTTTCGACTTAGACAAAACATTCAAATCGTTAAAATTAAACTGTATCATAATGTCCAAAATGAGAGTATAAAAGGCTTAATTATCTTGACTTATTGTCAGAACATCTGTCAAATCAAGCGATTAGGTGCTTGGCAGATTTTTTACTAGAGTCTTTATTTGGAGACTCTGAAATAGGCCCTTAGTATAGTCCGGTAATCTTAGCTTAGATTTACACACTAACCGTATATCTTACCCATAACAGTCACCTACCTACCATCTAACCATTAGTTTGACCATGTCACGTAAACCGTTGTCCCGAACTTACAAACGCCTCTTCAGTCCATTTGACGATGCATAACAATCGTACGGCCTCGATTAATGAACATACGGGAACGGAATACAAATACACTTATTATCTTGTACCAACCTCCAGATATACATCTATCTACATAGGTTTAGTTGCACAGCTGGGAGTTATTCAGAGCGTAAAGAAAATATCAGTACAAGAAATCTTATGCATTTTACACTAGACGCTAGCAAATCTACCTTACATTAACTTTGTTTGATTGTGTTCAAATTAAATATTCCAAAATAATATAAATAGTATGTAATTTGTGTAATAAATATATTACTTTTTTATTCAAAAACAACAATATAATTTTATTCTTTATTAAGAATTTTTTACACAAAGATACACAGTACTTAGAAAACATTACGCACTATCCCGTAGCTGGCCAGTTTATTAGGCTTTCAGTTTTTGAACTTAACTGGTGTTTTGTTTAAGTATTATTTGCTCTGTTTCTATAAACTTGGTATATATAATTAAAAACGGGGTTTAAGTAGCAATATAAAACAGAAAATACATTAAAGTCATTATCATATATTTTTTGTTATTAAACTATAAAGATGGTCACATGAAATTTACTAATATTTGATTATGCTACCTTTCTAAACAGTTTTATGTCCTAGGCGATGGGACATGCCAATAATATAAATTTTTGAATCTGTTTGTTTGTTTGAATATTTTTCAATCCAAGGTTTTGATGTCACACTTTAGTAATATTTCTATCTTTTTTTCTTAAAATTTATTAGTTTTTTGGTAACTGCTCGCGTCATTAGTCTCCATATGTTTTCAATGGCATTCATATAGGAATAATACCTAGGCTACAGCTAAAATCTACAATATTTTTCACAATAAATGTTGTACTGAATAATGTGTAAAAATATAAGATTAATGACTAGACACCCAATATCCGAGATACAAAAGTAACAATTTTTCTAACATTTATTCTCCGATGGTTCTATCTCTTTATTTTATTCAGAATGTAAAAATCTCGGATGTCTTTGGCCATGATAGCAGACCACTCCATAGCACTAACATTGTGTTTAAAACACTACAAAACATATCCTGTGTGAAACCGCTCACCAGGTGGATGTTGAAAAAAGCAGCTGTGTCAGCACAAATTTGAAATATGGATTCGTTAGAAAAGTATACCTAAAAATGTCAAAATATTTAAGTAAACGTCATAAATATTTAAATCCTTAGCTGTATTTATGCTTCTCTATCGTTTAAGCCACCTTCCAGCATAATTGGGCCTTTTAAAGCCACTTTTTTACATCAAAGCAGATTAGTCGCTTTTTGACCTAACGTCGATCGAACGAACACATTCTCATACATTCTCAATACATTCTCTTCGGCAAACCGTCATTAAAGCATCTTTTAACAAACATCAATGTCTGCGTCTGCCTACATCGTATTATAGCAAAAAACATGCTTTTTACAATTTTCGATATTAATGTCCCTGATACGTGGGGTCGGAACGAGAAATATAACGATTTTTCAACCCCATTCTGTAAAATGGTTAATTTCCATGAGCTTATCGATATCTAATTTGATTTATTACAGTTAAGCAATTGCTTTAAAACTATTACATTTCTCTCTGAGGATACGTAGAGGGACGTAAAAACATCTAAACATCTCCAAACTTTTATAAAATCGCATCTGAAGCTAAGCGAAGAAGCAATGAATCGAAAAAGTTTTAAAACATTTGACTACAGCACTCGGTTACCTCAATTATTGCTTTCATAGAAATAAAATTAAAATGGCTTTATAGAAAAATGATTTAAAGTATCAGTCTATTAACTTGTAATATTTATTAAATATTAAACCTGGAGTATTATAACATATACTTTTTTCAATAAAATTTGCTTAGTTTGCCATAGAAATTAGTTTATAGTTGAATAAACAATCATGTGACAACCAAAGGTGACGATCGTCCTAATAAATTGGACAGGGACTGTACGTCTCTCTAGTAGAGATTATTCGTCTCTCATAATTGGGTTTTCTAAGATGATGTTTGTGCCTGTACATTTATTTATTTGTGTGTATTTATAACTGAAAAATAGGTAGGTAAAAGAATATTAAAGGTACCTATAGTTAGCAAATAAATATATAAATAAATGTGGAAATAACCACCTACAGCCATTCTAACAAGCGCATTTAAAGATCTTATCTTAGATATCATGACAGATCTCCGTGAAGTTGCCAACGCAATGTAAATTATACCTTCGAAGTACCATATACCTACCAGTTGTCATTAGGTAATTGTTCGGAATATAGATATGTTAAATAGAAGATATAACAATTTTCTATGATTACTCTAGGTTCTATATTCTAGGAAAAGTTAGTTTATATTTTCAGTAAACACCCTCTCTCTAGGATAGATTAAGTAGATATTCGTCTTTGTTTATTTTTTAACAACACTGCTTCTATTATTACCTAAATTTTCTGATAGTATAAAATTATCTGCTTTCATTATGCCTAAACATAAATCTTCAGTCGCTTAATAATTATTTTTTATACAGTTATTAAATCAAATATTGTTCATTGTTTTGTGAAATGTACTATTTCTGATGGTTATCTGTATAATAGAAGGCAAACAATCAACAATAATATTTTTAAGACAATAAAGAATTCTAATGAGGCACAGTGACATTGTTTATCGACGACGACTAGTAAATTATTAAAAAATTGTGATTGTTATTTGTAGTAGTTATTTTAATGCATATCTATTGTATGCATTTGAATAATGAATATTGTTGTATTATACTCGTATGCAAAAAAAGGTAAACTTCAAAAAATAAATACTGTTTTTATTAGCTCTACTGCATTTTTTATATTATTGTACACATTTTTATATATTTTTTACTTTTAGCTTTTTTAGGAAAAACTATAGGTACTATTAGCTTTACTAGTACGAGTATCTACACTAGTATCATAATATAAGGGTAAAAATTACCTAAATTAGAACTAGGTATGAAAAAGGGAAATGGATTTATGATGCATATGCATAACATGGAGATCCTAATTCATCTGGATTTAGAAGATAAATCTCTAGTTAGTCCTATGGCTTGACCCAGATCAAATCATGCGTGTTCATCAAAATACCACGTACGCTACATCTTATGAAGTTCCTGGGATAATTAGTAAAATCATAACTTCAAGTGACAAGTAAAATGCAAAAAATTATGTTTATACGCCAAGGACGTTACAGCTGGCTAACAGTAAACAACTTAACTTTTTACCAAAAAAAGAAACAAAACAAACGAAAGTAGTATGTATACATACATAATTATGAGCATTACAAGAATATGACTAGGACTTGAGGCTTCCATATCACTCGGAATACCGTTATCGGAGAAAGCTACGAGAGTGGACCAACGGCAACGCAGTTGTAGGCCAACCGGCGCGTACGCAAGGCCTACCGCAGTTTTCCGATAAACGGATAAATCGCGAATTTGAATTAAGATCACTGAATTTTTTGTTGTGATTTTTTTTTGGGATTACATAATTTTTAGACGACAAAGGTGAGTTGTATATTTTTTGTTATTATTATTTTAATTGGTCTTTTTTTCATGAAATATTTTTGTTTGTTTTGGTGTAAAGTTTTCCTGTTATAATTTTTTAAAACTATTTTATGATCTATTTCGTTAAAATAAAAACAAACAAATATTTTTAAAAAAATCCTATAAAGAAAATCTTATTTATCTTCTAATTTCCGATCATGGAGTAAACTTAATTGATAATAAGTACATCGTAATTGCGTTTATTATATAATCAATCAAGTTAATGGTTATTTCTCCTGATATTTTGCGACATGATATCGTGTTAACTAATTCATCTTGCCATATTTATTAACTTAGATACATTTTTAAAATATCATGAAATTCTAGATTCTAGAATAAAATTTTAGATATTTAAATATTGACATATGAAAATTCATACATACAAACGACGTGGTACATAATGAAACTTTTTTTTTTCAAATTCTTACAATATTTTTAGAATGTCGTAAAGCTTAATGAAAATTAAAGTTTAATTATTCATCAAAGTACCAAGTTATATTACATAAACTTACACTAAGTTATATTAAATATATTTTGGCAGTTATAAATACTAAATATATAATATTGTAATAAAATATGTATCGAAAAGCGAGAAACAAGAGCTGCATTTATACGAAGATGGCATAGATGACATTCTTTGAAAGTAGGTACTTTCTAAAATGTTAGACGAGTGGCTATTTGTTTTGTTTTTTAACGTTGCATTGATAACATTTGAATAAGTGAAAGTCTTTACAAGCCGTCTAAGGGCTTTATCCACTTAAGCTTTTGACGCACATAAAACCAATGTAAATTGCTGTCCAGTTTCCTACAACCACATTAGAAAAATTTAAAAAATAAGGATTTATAAAATTTAGTTGCTTCTAATCCTACAGGTGATAGAGCAGTGCTGTAGAGTTTCTGATATGACAAATACATTTATATTCGTATGAAATGAGTATATGGAAATATACCAGAAACTGTATTTACAGACAGACTACAAAAATAAATTAGGAAATAAATCGCATATATTCAAATAAATATAATAATTTATTTCAATCAATGTTTGAAAATAAACAACATTTAAAACTTGACTTAGAAATCTAAGAATAAAGTAATTTTTCTTTTTAAAATCGAACTCACTCGCCTGATGAGAATAAAATAAGGTATTTCCTAATAAATAATTATTAAATTATAAAATACACTATCGTACAATCGAGCTTTATTGTGTTTATGAAAGTTTATGTCAACAGGTTCTATGCGCTAATAGATATTCAGTAGACAAGACCATGGTTGCTACAATCTATTTTATAATTGGCTAAAATACGACTAAGAAAACCGCCTGACCTTACACAATCTAGGACTATTTAATTGTAAAGCCGTTCACTATTACTTTTTGTACTATTTTTCTACTGTATTAACATTGTTGCAAAGAAAAATAGTTTATATCGTTCTTTGAACATAACATTGGAAGTTCAGATGATAAAGATATGGATGAAAATTTGAAGCAAAAAATATACAGAATTATTCATGAGGATGTCAGCAGTCACCGACTATACAGTTATAAAGAAATGAATTCAAAGATGTACTTAAGAAAATAAATATCTGAGTACCTACGCGTAAAAACAATACCATATTTGCAGTTGCGTAGTTAGGCAATTTTGTAATCGAAACCTTGTAATCATTATTTAGGGCAGAGGATAATGTCAATGCTTATAATATAACTACATAATATTATTGTTATTCATTGCGAAAACCTATAAAATCTGTCTTTTTCTTCTTTTTATATTCTGAAAGATTATGACTTGATACAACATTATTGGAAGAGATCACAAATATTTCATTTTTTCTACCAATGAATTTTGTGATACCAACGTAAATAATTAATCCAAAATATTGGCTATGTTTTATCTTTTGCATTAAGGTGCAACATTGTATTTTATTCCAAATAATAACAATTGCAAGACATTACATCGTGGGTACGGTACGGTTTATAGTATGAATATTCATTTTACATAGAACTTACTCGCAATTGTATTGATTTTTAATTTAATAATATATTGTATAATGTACCTATCAACTATTAAATACAATAAATTAGTAATTAAATAATTATTTAACTTACTTGACCTAACTAAGTCGGTACTTTAAATACCTCATTAATTATTTATTATTTATGAAAACGAACGTTTAAAACAATTAATTCTAAATCATTCTTAAAAAAAACTTGCAATTAGGTATTAAAATAACTTTAGAATAAAATTATCCGTTTATTTTCAGATATTCACAAAATGTTAGAAGGCACAAAGATTAACTCGCCATCGCAAATGTCGAGCATATTCGATATTGCAAAAGACACTGTTCTTTTCCTGTTATTATCTTGTTACTACATCTTGGAATCTCTATTTTGGACCTTAGTGCCTAACATAATAAGGCCTATGAAAAGTCTGAAGAATGATGTAGTTCTGGTGACAGGAGGTGGCGGAGGAGTTGGCAGACAGCTGGCCATTAAACTGGCGAGGCTTGGAGCAAAAGTTGTTCTATGGGATGTAAATAAGGAAGGTCAGTAGTTTTTATGAGACTCGAAAAAAACTTTTTTTTACCTTAGATATATATTTTTCCAATTATTTTACTTTAATATTTTGGATCTATTCTATGTTTTTAACAAAATTTGTGTTATTTTTTTTTTTAATTTAGGCGAGGCAAAGGCGAACGATATTTACGATCCGAGATTTACCTAAAACTTGTCTTTCGCACGTTGCACTGTATCTGCCCTTTTAAGTATCATCGGTCAATGTAAACTGCTTTGATTTAATTTACCCAAACAGCCACATGACATCAAATTAGTCTGATTAATCTTTATAAGCTTACAGAGCCAATCAACATAAATATTTTAATTAAAATTCGTATAAACGTTACAAAACAGAAAATTAACAGAATTTTGTAAGAATTTGTGATAGTTACTGCATTCGACAAATAGCTATTTTGTTGCTTAAAACTATACATGATAGAATAGATTGTTCAAAAGAATTTCGTAACTTGAATGTGGACTCGTCGTAATGGATCGACAGAGCAATCATAAATTGTAATTTGCTCGTAACTGTGGTTGCAGACTGTTACCTACGTTTCCATCGTTGCCGTTGTAGAAACTGTTATAATTATGGAGACGTGACAGCAATATGTAATGACTCAGCCAGCACTGCAGCACTCGAACTTACCTATAACTGAATGTTCGTAAATAGCAGAAAATTGTGTTTAATTACCCCTTTTTCTCGAATTTATATCTCTTTAGGTGCCTACTTATATCATTGAAGGGAATTTTTATTTAAATCTTGAACATTTAAGAAATTTATTTAATGTTTTAATAGCTTTAGAAAAGACTCGTGCTGCACTCAAAGATGAAGGTTACGAGGTTGCGACCTACGTCGTGGACTTGGCTGACCGGGATTCAGTGTACAAAACTGCAGAAAGAGTTAAGGCAGAGGTAAATAATCCATAATATTATAGATAAGATAGTAACTTTGTCTATTCTTGGTTATGTTTGTTACTTTACACGATTAAACCGCTGAATCAATTTTAATGAGGTGCAGGTAAGGAACAATGAAAGAAAACATGAGTGATGAAATAAAAGGTGAAAGATTCCACGCCGACGAATTAATCGACGACTTATGGTAAAATAATTTTATGCATTAACACTGGCAAGTTCGATTTAAGAATTCTCAGCGGTTACTTAATTTTAAACGGGCATTTAAACTCTACTTATGTTGCGTTTCGTTTAATGTTAAAGGTTAAAATGAGAATTATGCAATATAACCTTTTATTTAAGATATTTTTTTGCGAATACAGGTTGGAAAGGTGGATGTTTTGATAAACAACGCGGGTGTTGTCTTCGGTGAAACTTTCCTCGAACTCAATGACAACGCGATTGAAACCACGTATAAAGTCAACATTCTCTCTCATTACTGGGTAAGTATGGATTTTTAGTCACACCATCATCGAAAAATAGTTTATTATTTTTATAAACGACTAAATTTTTTGTTGAAAGAAAGATTGCTACTATACCTACCGCAGTTCTGCCTTCAGTGGCTCTCATTCCGCCTGTAAAAATATGTTTAACAGTTTAACTTTTTTCTATACACAAAATATTACTAAGCAGATAGGTATTATAATGTATTGTAAAAGTAGTTCCGTTTCTCTGACTGTCTATCGATCTGTCTGATACGTTCCAACGTCAAAACCGCTAAACCAATTTCGATGAATTTTAGCATACAAGCAGAAAGGCCTTCATCAAAGGTCACGCGATATTCCGCCGTTTTACGTGAAAAAAAGGAACTAATAGATTATATGAATGCGAAACAAATTAACTAAAAACGACGTTTCATAATTCTTTCCAGACTGTAAAAGCTTTTCTGCCAGACATGATTAACTCTGGAAAAGGACACATCGTGACAGTGGGTTCCGTGGCCGGCCTCTTGGGTACTTATCGTTGTACCGACTACAGCGCCACCAAGTTTGCCACTGTCGGCTTCCATGAAAGCCTCTTCACTGAGTTACGGGTGAGAGTAGTGAATTCATTAAAAAATAGTATAAGTGCAATCATAAGGGTTAATTAATTAGGGTTGTTTTGAACGAATTTTTCCACTTGGTTTCTTGAGTGACAATTGTTAAGGTTTCTTGATTATCCTGAATTTCTTACATTTTGTAACGTTTTAAAGATTTTAAATATATTAAGTTATTTTTATTTATATTATATATTATTATTATTTATTATTTAAAGTATATTTACGACATGATTTTCGATAGGATCCAAGTAGAATGTTAAAGAATCTTAACCCTTGACGATGGATTGAAATCCGGATTAACATCTTGAACTTTTTTGTTGTTAATTCTATTCAAATAATATTAATTTTAAATTAAATTAAAGAAGAGTTTTCTCAGAAATGGGTCATGCTATTATTATTACGTAGGTAGGTACCCTAATACCTTATAATTCATCAGGCTCACGGACACAACACTATCCACGCAACTCTAGTTTGCCCGTACTACATCAACACCGGCATGTTCGACGGAGTAACGCCGCGACTCATGCCTATGCTAGAACCTGACTATGTCGCCGAAACCATGATCGATTCCATACGCAAGAACGAGGTCAACTGTATCATGCCTGGATCTGTCAGATATCTGTTGCCTCTCAAGTGGTAAGATTAGTTTTTTAACTACAAACACGTGCCTATAGAACTGATTCACTAATTTATTCTCCAAATTTGTATCTAAATTCATTATTTAAACATAAAACCAATTCCTTTTCTCTAATATTCTTGTAGTCCGTCTTTGCAACGAAAAGTTTTAAGTTTATGAAATAAACGCTACCAAAAATAATTAAAAATAATAACATGTACACAAAACATGTCGGTGACGCGAATCCTTAAGATTTTCCCCTATCAAAAATGCCCATGTTTTTATGTTTCAGCTTACTTCCAGCAAAAATGTGCTGGGATCTAATGCACCGTGTCATGAAGGGGCCACAATCTATGATGGAGTTGAAGAGAAAGCCAAAAGTGGCGTGATTTTAACTTGACATAATCTATCGGCAGAGGGAATATTGCATGTAAATAAGCATTTAATGTAGTTGTTTGGAAGACTGAATGTTCTATATTAATGAATAAATGAACAGAAATATGTTGCAATATTTTATTTTTAATACTTACCTGACTTTACCTGAAATATTTAAATTTATCAGGTACTTTTATTACTTTAGTACTTAAACTTTAAAAAAATTACTTAGTCATTTTTGGTTTTGCAAGAAAAAAAATGCATGAATATCAATGCTGATTTAAAAACAAAAACGTATAATTTATGACTCGCAAAACCATCTCTTTTTTTATACGTTTAAAATGAAAGTAACACAAAAGTAATAAATTATTTATTATACATAGTAAAATTAATATCACATTAGAATAAGTCATAGAAGTAGTCCAGGCCCTGCCCGAGCTCCCATATGGCAACACCTGTGCCATACTCCCTTGCAAGGTCAAGTCTCTTCTGAATGGAATAGAGAGTGGGGTAAAATATCTTCTTTGACCCCTGTGATGTCCTGTAATATAAAATTAAAAGGTAAAACAAGAAAAACATTTGTAAAGAGTTCCATACCTTTAGAATTGAATTATTGTTTGGTCTAATTTGGTTAGGTTACGTTTATTTGGATAATTCATAACATATTCTGTTAAAGTTTCGGCTAGACATTTTTTACGCTTCAAAAGATGCTTACGCTAAATAAGTCGGGTAAGTGATGCTATTTTAACAAAAGAGATTTCAATTTGAACCTTATGGATACAGAAGCCTATAAACATTTTAGTATTACACAAAACAGCTACTATGAATATTGCACCTATGTGTGTAATGATCATGGTTACAATTTTCTGGTATCATTGAATGGTTTTCACAATTAGATTAAATGTTTTCTAAGTAAACTAATTTATAAAAAAATAAAAAAATAAAAATCTATGTTAATTTTCTTACCTCACTTCAATATAGTTTTCACCAGTATTGTTGTTGTATGAAACAACTTGGTTGGCTTTTGCATTTTTCAATAGTTCTATATACTCAGTGCCAACAATAGGTCCTCCCCCATTAGCCGTGTATGAATTGCCATAGAAGTTCAACCCCAATAGTATTTTCGCCCTTTTAGATGGGTTCTCTTCATTGTCAATTAATTTGTCTAAGCAAAGTCTCATCCAATGTAAAGGTGCATTTGGTCCTTAAAATAAATAATTAATAGATAATTTTTAAAACAGAAGTGTATGCTGTTGTGAATCAATATAATTGTAAAATAAGGTAAGACATTTATTTAATAGACCACTATGTTATTTATTGATGAAATATTTTCTATAGCTGCAAATTTACGATTGAAAGCTCATCATCACTGTCTCATATTAAGAAAGTATTAAAAAAAATTGTTTCGTTTATTTTATAAATAACCAGAATTCGCATTATGTAAATGTAAGTCTTACTCTTTCATTTCAATGTCTCAAATCAAGATTGTGTAACTTGGCACAAGGAATTCACTTGAATGCCCAATTAAATATAAATTCTGTGTCAATAAAATCATTGCGCAAAGCTGTAATTTTAAAACTTACCAGGTTTCTGCGGATTAGAAAAGTCATATGTCATGACGGACACAGCATGGACATATGGATAGATTTCATCAAATGCCTGAATGAAGAATTCATCGCTAGGATAACCCCTGAACGGAGGGTACACTAGAATTAGTTTTAAATTGTCTTCACTCATTTCCAAACCTAAAAAAAAATAAAGTTCAGAGTCACAATATCCAAGTATATTCCTAAGTAAATGATCTCCAAGACACAATGGATTAATCACATATAATAACATCTGTAAGATAATTGTGAAACTAGTGACAATAAAGGATATATTATTATCATACAGGCAAGTTCATTTTATTAATTTTCTGCTCAAATGCAAAGGAGTAATTCAAGGGTTTGAAAAATACTAACCAAATTGTTGTATAAATTTAACTGACTTATCAATGTATTTTCCAATTTGTGACATTATCTCTAAGACGATTCCATCAAATTTCCATTGTTTACACATTTTCTTGACCTCCTCGATGAGAGCCTTCTGTTCTGTTATCGAGGTTGGCTCCATGAAGAAATCCTTCAGATCAGATGGTTGCCAATTTTCAAAAAGTAGCCTTGGTAAAACTGTAAATAGAAACAAGATTGTAATTTAGAGAAAATAATAAAACTTAACTTTTCATAATGTAATTCAATAAAAAATCTAATCATAACACAGTAACGTAAAATAAGCTCAATAAATGAAATAACACATTAATAACTAACTTTTTAAATTAGTATCAAAGCTTTTTTGTCTAATGGTTTTCATCCATGCATGATCAACATCGTGTAAGCCAGATACAATATAAATATTGGGGGTTTGTCGCTTGATCTGCAGCCATACTGGGGAGATGTAGTTGAATTTAGGAGCCCATGCTTTAGCCACATCATAGCCTTTGTTGTTCCACTGAAATAAATTTACTTTCATTTATAAACATTCTATTTTCTAATAAGAAATATCGAAATAATTATTATTGTAAACATTAGATTTTTTTAATGAAATAAATGTTTCTTTGTAATATCTAATAATACAATAATGTAAAAACGAAAAATATTTATACGTATAAAAATATATATACGCTTACTTACAGGGGTTACATATCCTAAAACCGTGTTTTTAAAGTTACGCACGAAAGTGTCTTGATGATAAGTCGCATGATATTTAAGAATATCTTTGACATAAGGTGTTTCAACAACTAATTTTCTGTCCAACACATTATTTTTCCTAGGACCCTCCTGCGGTTTCACACCTTTTTGATTTTTTTTATCAGCCGGCGGAGACAAAGTACAAAGGCACAAGCTTGATATTAAAAATACTTGTATTACTGTAATTAGACATTTCATCTTAGTAATTAAAAGACTACTAATTAGTAGAATCTGTCACCATAAAAGGAATGATAATAACAGCTGTAATTTACACCGGCACGCTAGAAATAATTATGTTCGTATGTTGACATAAATTATTAAGTTAAAGTTATTGACAAGTTGAGTGCATTGCAGCGGTGACGCTTGTGCTTGACACTGCGCTAGAGTTGCCACATGAATGTTATTCTTTATTAGAGGAAACTCAGAATATTTGGGATACTTAAGGTAACTTGGAATCCTTCGATATCTAAATTTCAGTAAACGCCATCAACATTTTATTCATAAGCATATCGTATCTGATATTGCATACTGTTTGCAACTCATTGAATTGATAGTATCTATCTAGATATGTCAAAGTATGCCAAATAACCTGCAGTATCCCAAATATGCTCATTTTCCTCAATTTTATAGATTTTACTTTAACGTTACAAAACATAGGCGGATAATTAGTTATCTATTTATTAACCTTAATATATTTTAAAGCAAATAAAACAACAGTTCTTATAGGTATATCAATTATAAGTTTTTATTTTTAAATATAATTTCCATCAAATATCCATCTATAATTTCATTCTTCTTTTTGTAAAGGACGAATTTCTCTTTCATCTTAATATAATTTCTTCTCTATTGAATTATTCTTCGTTTGCGTACTAAAATGGAACTTCTAACCATTTCTTTACTTACTATTATTATTTATTACTTCATTTATCACATTTATTTCATTTACTATTTCCAATTTTCTCTCAGCTTAAAAACAAAAAAATTAACACATTAAAAAAATATGAGCATTTAGGGAACTAACTCTTATAAAAATAAAAACTTACTGGTTGGTGCCATAACAAATTCCTTAACTAAGGTGGCCACTGCCAATTTCAGACAAAATCCCTGACAATTTCTTTCAAATTTCCATAACCTGATTTAATTGACTTTCCCTAACAACCTTGAGCTTCCCTCCGTTTATCATAACTTCTCACAATATCTTGTATAGTGAACATCTATTGAAGAATTTCCTTTTTAGCTGATGTAGCACAAACTTAAAATATCATCTTCACAAATTCCAGCTGTAAAGGAAATGCATGTTATAGCGATTTTTATGTCTTATTTACTTTTTTTAACTTATTTTCTTTATTTTTTAATACTAAGATAGAAAATATGACAACATTTAAAAATGTAAATTATAGCAGTTAGGTCTCAAGCATACTCCAAGATTAGCAAAACAGGTAACCTCTTGACTATTTGTAATCTACTAAATGCAGTGCCCTATGTAATTGATTCTAGATCTAACAATAAGTCGTTGATATTAAAGTATTAATATTAACAAACAATAAGAGCGTTGGCTAAATTCTTCAGACTCTTCACCAATAAACCTTTTATAGAGAACTTTTAGTATGGTAGATTAGTTTAAATTATTATTATTTATGTAAGACCTAAATAATTAAATTAGAGGAAAAGTAGTGAACACATACCACTCCACAGTTTCACTAGTAGTAAGTAAATCAGTAAATTTTATTCATCACACACTGTCGAGTGATCGTAACAAGGCAAATAGACTTACAATTTTTTCATTAAACTTGAGTTCTGTTAGATATTGTTGGCCACATCAAACACTGAGAGAAATGTCTAACTTAGCAAAGTGTTACCGCCACACTGCGCTAAGTATTATTTTTGCAGTGCATTAAGTTACTTAGGTAATTGGTCAGTCATGATTTCTAATGCATCAGCAATTCTGTAAAAGAGTAAACATTTAAAATGTATTTTTTTTTTTTAAATAACATATTGCGATGCTGGGTCATACCGTAAAAATAATCGCAACTTGATATAATTACATATAAAATAAAGTACGAAATATGGAGAATATAGTATATGTAATTAGGTATATGATTATTTTTCTAACTTGATAATATTAAATATTACTTAAAATATATAATAATTGTTTTAAGTTGATGTGTGACATTAATCCAAGTAGAATCACATACAAACAATAATTTTAAAACATTTACCGAGGCCTTTGTGCGATAAATAGGTATAGTCCTAATATACATTCAGTACAATCAGTAATTATATTACACTTTGCTCATTCTGAACGGACACTCTAAATTACTTTTTTGTTAGAAATTCATTATTTTATTTATCATTTTAAAAGATACAACATATTCGAGAATCAAAGCTAAACTATTTATTTTGTCAAATCAGTACACAACTACCCACAATCATATAATA
>DVXP01001028.1:0-16535 GCA_018235645.1 Junonia grisea | reverse complement strand
AGCGGTGCTAGCCAGGGTTTGAACCCGCGACCTTTGGTATAGATCCATGTGTTCGCACCACTAGGCCATCTCGGCTCCATCTGCATCAATTTGCATATATGTTATTAAACCGTATTGTGAAAATTAATCTCAGATTAGCTTAGTCAAAAAAGTTTAAGTTATTTAAGCCATCTTTTTTCAGGTGGCAGAAAATAAACCGCAAAAGAAGAGCACACCGAGCGTATTCAAGTTTTCGAAATCGTAGCGTAAGGCTAAAAAGTGCGTTGATCAAACGAAAACGAACCAAAATGAGACTTAATAAAGTATATTTTCAATTAATGTTTTAAATTAATATTTTATCAATTACTATTTTATGTATACGAAGCGTAATATTTTGATATAAGTTAAAATCAACGAATAAATGTGTGGTGTATACTAACGTAAAATATTTTTCGTCATAATTGCAAAAAGACATTTCAGTAATAAAGCAATCGAGTATTATAAATTAATTTAAAATTAAAGATCTACTATTAAAATTTTATCTGCGATGTTAAGCAGTGTACTTGTATGAAATAAGAAGAATTAAGAATAGGAATAATAATTTGAATCCTACATTACTTTATTTTATTTTTTTTTTCACAAAAAAACAAAAACAACGATTTTCGTTACTGTCATTGACTGAGGCGCGGCAGTTGTAACATTAGGTAGTCAGTAGAAAAAATATGACTGACAATAGGCTATATAACATGGTACTGCATGTTACTGTATACAAAGATAAAATGTATCAGCCAATTTAATTGACTTTTTTTCGAAAAAATTCACTGGACATTGCGTTTAAAATTTTATTAGTATTATTGTGAGTCTATCGTAAGGACGATAGTTAGACTATATTTAATGGCAATTAAGAAAATATCATTCCAAAATTATTAATAATTCATCGAGACATATAGAGGCTGTTAAAGTTATTATAAATATGTTATTTTAAAAAGCATTTGGTTTTCCTTTTCCTATGTATGTATATTATATTTCCTATATATATTTTAACAAAATATCATTTAGGTTTTAACATCAGCCTATATAATTTTTGATTATTTTAAATTGGGCATAAGTAGGTTAAAAAAAAATAAAAACAATATAGTTTGGTACCTAAATTATTTTTCTAGTAATAAATAAAGGCAATCTCGATGTAGTTTGGTAAATCAATTAAAATAATAAAGGATTATAAATTTTCAAAAAAAAATTTCTATGATCCTTAAAGAAAATATGTTATCTAGTGACTCCGTCAAAACAGGCTGAAATCTAAACATTTTAAACCTGCATATGGATACCTTATTGTCAATTCACAAGTTTCCATAATTAGTTTCAAGACATTAAATAAAAGATTTTTATTAGTTGGTAATAGTCCTAAAGAGATAATATGTTTTAAATAATAATAATATATATATAATAATAATTCATTTATTTTCAGACAATAAAAGTCCAATAAACTATGTTTTTTGTATATAAGTATTGTGTATATGACGTTACTTCAAATTTTGAAAGGATTGATTAACTGATCTTTGGTATCCATATGATGGGAAAAAGATATAAAGATGTAATTGCATATTACTCTGCTATACAGCAGCAAGAACAAATACAGATTCCTTCTCTTTAATATAAAGATCAATATATCTATCAGCAGTGCCAGCTTTAGGGTTACTGACACCCCGGGCAAAAAATATTCTGTCGCGCTCTCTTAACCTTCCGTGTCCTATCTTAGAACAAAAAGAAAAACGGTCGACACCTTCCGTTCCCTATCATAATAACCAAATGAGCTAAATAAAAAAAATGGTCGACATCTCATGTCCAGGTCATGGAACGGATTCCACCTGTTTTGCCGTCCCTAGACCGACCTTCGGCGCCCCCAAAAATTTCGCCCCCTAGGCCGTCTCCCAACCTGCTCCCCTCCCCCCTTAACGCCGGCACTGTCTATCAGTGGAATATACGGGATGTTGTTCTGCGTTAAAATATTTTTAATAATTGTAATATTAGGGGATGCAGTATTCGCAATAGTATTTATATGAAATATTTTATACGCGGCATGTTATTATTGTATCAATAAATATTATTTGTACTAAATGTTTGAGTGAGTTTTATTTATTCATATGTAAAAATAGCTTATTTACCTAGATTTTATTTTTTGTATAAGTCAAATAAAAATTAGATTAAGGTGTATGGGGGGGAAAAAAGTGACAATCGTTCTGGTGTAGTGGTACTGAAGGTGCCATTAGCGCCGGCGGTCGCGGGTTCGATACCCGCTCGGGGCGGATAATTTTTTTTTACAAAAGTGTGTTCCTAGGTCTAGTTGTTTATCCTTGTGAGTCTCCCCACAGCTCTCGGTTCTGGTTCTTATCACATTAATCTGATAACGATCATTACTCATAATAGGTAAAATAATCCTTCTGTGTAAAAATCAGTAACCTGTTAAAATCTTAAGTCCAAGAAAAATGTTAGGAAAAAAAAGAGTGAATTATAACTCTTTCTTTCCTAATTTAAATATTTTCGGTTTATATATATTTAATTTAAAAATTATATTTTTGCAAAAACCTATTTAAATAAAGTACATACAGAGATACTTACAACTACCGCCAATGAGTGGCGGTACTTGTAAATAATCGTTCTTTAACACTTCAAATAGACGAAAGTTGTCTTAGTCTACCTGTGACCACGCTCGCTATATATGCGACAATTAATATGAGCGATTTAAATCCGATAAAATAGTTTTACTTTAATGTGATATAATTGTGAAAATCTAAGATAATCCTATGAACCACTTGGAAACACCTCGCTATTACAGAAGTGAGTAAAAGTAGCTAGTTAAATTGCCTATCGTAAAGTAATAGAGCAGGTAGCCTATATCTCTTTCTTTATGTCTCTTTGTCTTTATGTATTTGTTTTCTATTTTCTGCATTCTCTTATTCATTGTTAAGTCAATAACATGACTGTTCTTGTGATTCAATCATCAATGGGGGTCGGTGATTTCCTTCCCATTGTCCTGTCCGCTTTTCCACTGTATCCACATAGAAAAATCAAAAAGTTAAATTAACATTGCTATAAAAGAATACAATTGTCCTAATAGTGTATAAGGAAGTTACATGATCTATATCAGATTTAATTTTGATAAATTGCTGTTTAGTTAATAAAAATATTTAAATTAAGCTTAATTAATCAACTTAGGGGCGTTGGGCCGAATTCTCGTCCACCTTGATAAAGGGCTAGGGCGTACAACGGATACGTCATTATGATAGAACACATCGTTAGTGGGATATTTTAATTAATTGATACGAAACGTGGACGAAATTATATTTATATTTGTGCAGAAAGACATAAAATAGAGATCAAATGTAGAGTCGTAAAATTCGATTTTTTAGCAATTTCCTCTTTTAATGTTATTGTCTATAAATTAAAAATAAATCGTTTTGGATAACAGTTGTGTGAGGTAATACTGGACTAGTTTTCTTAATTTTTTTTAATTATTTTCTGTAAGGGAAAAATAAAATTGAATGCAAAATACTTTGCACAAATTAATTAATTCGTGGAGCTTTAATGCTTATGTAAATAACTATCCTCCAGTATTAAAGAGTACAAGGATATGCCCTTAACTTTAATCATTATTCTTGCAAATATTACAAATTAAACAAACCTTAAGCGAATTCATCGTAATTAAACAATCGTGTCAATGTAAGGTCGAACTTATCGGGACCTGAGTCAAACATCGTCACCAAAAATAACTTCGTATCCAAACATACACTCATCTTCTAAGAAAAAACGCGCGAAACGTACGTGGAGCATTTTCCGAACTTATTTTCTACGGGATTACCTCACTCGCGGCCTTGCGTTCAGTAACGTTATATTAAACGTTCAGTGTTGCGCCGACCGCCGCCAGGAGTGCACGTATCGTCGGTCGCAATATATTTACGATCACGAACTCATAGTCGAAACGAATCATGAGGACGAATTATATAATTTATTTGAATGAATAAGTATAGTGTGCTTTATTTTTTTGTGTAGTGCTGTGACTCAAGTGTTTTTTTTTCTGTCAATATGGCGTTATTTTTGTGCGTTTTCCTATGCGCTTGGGCGGGCGCCCTAGGGTTCAATGTGGACATCCCTTCTAGGGTGGTTTATACAGGAAATTATCAATCTATGTTTGGATTTACCGTCCAGTCGCATGTCGACGGCGATAGAAAAATGTAAGTATTTTTTTTATTTACTTCAGTTATTAAAATATACTAGGTATACCATTATCGGAAAATATCAGTTTTCGATATATTGCGAATATACAGATATCTATATTAAATATTTACACAACTTTTTAAATATTATTCTCAATACATAGGTACATTATAAATACATTCTTAATGTACAAATATTTTAAAAATCCATTATCGTTTGGTTACTTCAACGATAAACAAACAGAAAAAAGACCAACAATTTCGCTCCGCTGAGACAACTCTTTATTCCTCACAATGATTCATTGACTCCATTGAAACGGGACACGACTCACAATAAAAATATAACACATTTTAAGAGTGCATAAATCCTTGAGATTAAAATTTAACGTTACTTGCTACGTGGAAACATAAATGGTAATTGTGAAGGTTGTGCGCGAACGTTTATCTTGTAATGACATCATCGTCCGAGAACTTCATAAGTGTGATTTTTAGCGCTCTCCCAATTGATTCGCGTACACAGCGCGCTGTTTGTCCGAATTGAGATAATGGTCGGGCGAAAGCGTCTTCTATGACGAATATTTACAGTCGAATAACAAATCCGCCTCTATTAGGACCAAAATTAAATTTTGTGTCAGAATTCTGCAAATACAAAACACCAACACAAACTAAAAGCCTAACATCCAAAAGATTTACTATACAAATAGTTTTGAGATATTAAATCCGCAACCGTCATCACTTCAGTTACAGTAACCACTGCGCCAACTAGTCATCAGGGTACAAATCATATGCAAATTTGATCACAATTTAATAAAGTATCATCAGGAGTTGCATCAGTAGCATTAGTACAAGGCTTGAGATGAGTTCATCATAATTGATATTCGACGACAGTGTTCCTTTGATGTCCGTCTGTCCGTCTCGGTTCATCAGGCGGGCCTCTGCGATCGTTTGTTACTAGCTAATGATGTGGGTATCGTTTTCTTCAAGGTTTTCTTTGTTAATTGCATGTTAACTAGGCGATCTATCGATGTACAAGTAGATCAGACGATGCCATAAAGTAACTGGGAAGCAGAGTCTCCCAATGAAATGCATCCTCTTTTTTTAAGTCAGCAGTATACTTGTCATTAGATAGATACTCGTAATATATATAATCGTAATATACCTATAAAAATTTGAAAGAAAAAAAGTATAAAGATATTTTGGAATATTAACTATCCCTTATTTACCACAACGCTATTTTATATTGTTATACTTTATAAGAAAATAGACGAAAAAAAAAAACTCCTATAACACAGCATAGAGACAAAATCACATAACCCATAATTTTCCATATTCAAATGTAGCCAAGTGTTTAAGTATGCAAGCGACATCTACCGTCGTCGGACTCTATTTAATCAGCTTTATAGTGTATTTAGCTCACAGTTCAGGGTTCGTCGTACTACATCCGAAAAGCCACGGTGACATTTGTACGCTACTGTAGCCTGACCTAATATCTTGCAAACGGTTAGTTTGAAAATTAATAATAAATTGTTTCTCACGATATTTGATTATCTTGAGATCCTAGTTTAGCAATACCGCATAAGATTTATAGGAGGTCTAGAGCGTAATATATGAAAATTTCATTGAATCAGTTTAATTTTATTTCTATTTACGATTGCGGTTTTCATGCGAAAAGAATCAAAAGAACACTTTTTCTTTGCTAAGGAAAAAGTTCTTATCATTATGAAGAATGACGATTTTTTTCTCCATTTCTAAGTATACATAACGAAATATATTTACTAGGTATAATGATTGCAATAAAAGGCATTACATTAAAATCAAAAAGAAATTCTAGTATATGTTTTCCTAAATGATGTGGTATCGCAGTACGGCACATTGGAGGATTAAGAACATTTCATAAAAGTCACAGACAGACACGTAGTAGTAGATATCTGTATAGGGTTCTAGTATACAATTATTTATTATTGTAATTCTACCGCCATTTTTCCATCACTAACCTTTAATCACCACACCTATAATACAAATAATTATAAAAGATAATTATCTACTAATTATATATAATTTGTGACTACGTAATAAATGTAATAAGGTATTCGCTACTTAGTAATAATTTTGCGTCCACTTATAACATAAAAGCGCATATAATTACGCGATATTTAAATAATTATTCAAATGCTAACAAGTTCCTACGTTTGCTAGATAAGTTGCCGGTATTCGTGACATACCGACGACTATTGTATAATAATATTTGTGCGAAGTTTTATAACTGTGCAAAATAATATGTATATTATAAGTTATTAGATAAAATCGCACCGTTAAAAATGACTTCATTTGACAGATTAATTTTAAAAGTATGTATCTATAGTTTTAATAACTAGTATTAATTAAAACTTTAAGTTATTAATTATTTCTCGAGTTAGGTCACTTTTACTTTAGTCCGAAATGTGGCTTTGATCAATGTAAAAAAATATACCGATACAAATATTTTATACTGGAAACTATCAATTATGTGAATAGAAACAAAATGATAATAATTATGTTCGTATCATTTGGGTTTAATATAAAAAATTTGCATAATATTGTATAATTAACTTATTAACAAGTCCTTTACTGACCTTTATTTTAATGCTTAAGTACAAAAACTAAAGGTCTTAGTAGGTAATTAGTTAATATAGATATCAATTAGGTCAAATATTTTTAATAATCTTTAATAACTGCCCTGATATTTTTATGATTCATAAACCAATCAATATTTATTTTAGTCTAAGAGCTAGTGACGTTTTTAACGCATTATTCCGCAATATTACACAATTATATAGATAGATAGATAGGTACTTTTAAAAATTTGTTTTACCTCAAAGGGACTATTTCATATAAACTATAATATTCCTAGCTAGAACTCTAGGGATACTAATAGAGTCGGAATTTTCACGTAGCATACGTTATTACGGCGGATGTCTATAATGAAAAATATAAACCCGTCAAGCGTGAAATAGATGTCAGTTGCACTGCACCCACAATTTTGGTGGTGTGATGTATTATGATGAAATGACGTGTTTCTTAGCGTTGTTAGCTCCTAGTCTATTATATTCAAGGTGCAAAAAACGCCGTACGATATTAATTTCATATCGAACACTAGTAGCAGCGTGTAATGATCTAATTAGCCGTTATACGATCCAGTGACTTTGTGCAACGCAATAATTACAACTACAAGAGTATCTTTAACACCTGCATGCGGCCATGTTTGGTTTCGTTTGTCACAAAAGCAAATGCACTGTTCACATTTAAAAATATTTTTGAAATGAATAAAACTGAGAGTATAAGCATTTTATTTTTGTAGATCTAGCTTTTCTCTGTTACTGTCGTATTTATAATATGAGTATGGCTCTCAAATTATGGCTTTCTCAGAAAATTTCACACATTGTCTTAAAAAGTTAATTTAACGCCAGCAATGTTTGTCTTTTATGGTCAGTTTCATTTAAGTGGACACCCCCATGGGTTCGGACAATGGGACGCAAAAATTTCGTTTCTGGAACCGGAAACACTGCGTCACATGTTCAGCACATGCGCGCGCGCCGACGTCGCGCCCTTTTTAACTTTTTTTCACTTAATTCACTCGTGAACGGGGCTATTTCTGTTTGTAAGGGTGAGACGTCGCTTCTCGCTTGATTTATGATTGGTCTCGTTTACATTACGTATGGCTTGTAAGCAGGGATGTATTTAAATGTAGTTTGTGCCCCACTTTTGGGCAAGTCTCTCCTGCCCACCATTGCTGAAGTGCCAATTCTCGAACTTCCTATGTTTTTCCTAAGTTTTCTCAAGATTCTTTAATTCAATGAAGGTTGATTGTTTTATATTGTTTTACTTAGCTACCCGACAAGAGTTCGTTCCAAACATTCTTTGAAATTACGCCCATTGCACGATATGTCGAAGTTTCACATGTTGGCCAAACTTAAGGATTTGAAATGAATGTCAGCACTTTTTTTGGTCGTATTATTTGGAAGCGGTCACCTCATTTGGTTCAGTCCCTTTGCCCTCAGGGGACTGCGTCACTGGTGAGGGACATTAGGATCAGTCGTCGTGTCATTATCGCTGTCTCTATGAAGCAAGTCCGTTCATACTATTAATGGTCAGATAAGTAATGACTTTCGACGTTACGGCCGCGGTCGGATGGGTTTTTATCGATCATTTATTGATGTCGAACTGTCCAAATGTAGGTTTAAGAGTGCAACGTGATTTATGTGTGGTTTCACTTTGATTCAAACGTGTTGTGGCACGTATTTGTTTCTTTAGAGGTTTCTATTCCTAATGAGTATTTTAGTTTAATTTAGACAATGCTATTTTTAACATTATGGTTACACAATATAAAACCTGCTGATCAAAATAACTTTAAAATAAAACCAATAATAATGGCGTTATATTATGCTTTAATTATGTTATTAAAACATAAATGACTTTCTAATCTCCCTTATCACGGTCGTTGCCCCTCCGGATCGTCAAATTATCCTTTAGAACAACTATATTATCACCCTCATTGTTGTTGTCCCGATTTCACGGATGGAGGATACTGGGATATTTTTAATTATCCCGAGGACCCCTTTGATACGTTATTGTTTATTGGAAACATGTAAAAACTTCACGTAATTTGCAATTGTTTATTGTTGCGAACAGGAAGCCATATTCCAAGAAATGTGTTTCTAACTTTAATTTTATCTTTATTTTAATCTAGTTACAATGTGTTAAAACGTGTTGTTTTTTTTTTTAATAAAAAACAATAGTAGCTAATTATGATACTAACTGTTGCAATTACTTCGTGGCTTAAAATAGTTTAGATCATCTAGAATCTAGATATAAATTAAAACACATGCGTGTGAAAAAAAAAATGTAGAGATAGTCGAAAAATTACGAATATGTATTTATTTTAATACAATATTAACCGTTAAATCTCTTTAAAAACAGTCACATCTATAGTCACAGCCATGTTACTGTTATTTTTAAGATATGTCGCAAAAAATGGCTGCCTAAAATAAAATTTTATCTCTGTGCGAATGCTGCATACCCGATAAGGATGACCCGCGGCTCAGGCTATCTCAGGCTCTTTAAATTATTGCCGTATAAAGTGATTAATGATTTCTTTAATTCGGTATGTAAAGTAAAACAAAACAACTCGAAATGATATCTCGACGTGCGAGTAATGAGGACTCATTTTTCATTTGTTTTGACGTATTTATTAAAATCCTGCACCGAATGCTGTAATTGGACTTCGTATCTTTAGTTTTTTTATTAATGAGGCAAAGGTGTCGATGGTTAAGCCACGGTTGTTAATATTCTATAGATAGTTTAAAACGTGAGAGCCTATTAGGTACTATGTATGACATAATTATATTAATATAAAAATAGACATAAAAAGGTCATTGCTTGTGAACGTAGTAATTGTTAGATATCTGATGTAATGAAATTTACACCCGAAAATTCATTAAAATCCACAAAGCTGTTAACTATGTATGATTATGTAGTAATAAGCTCAAACTGACTCTATAACAAGTTTTTTATGTGTATATGTAAAAACTAGTCTGTTAGGTTAGTGTGATAATGTACTTATTTCTAATTCTATTTGAAATTGTTATATTTATGAGAAATAATTAATTATAATGACTTAAAATGAACCCAATTTAACAAGATTTTAGTATTAATGACACATACAAACTTGTTATCTTTCTTTCCTTTGGGCGTATAAATTATTAGTAGCAATAGGAAATCGATTTGTCATACATGATTAGGCCGATTAGACGGCATCGCACTGTGATTAAGAGGCACTTTATATATGTGTCAAAATTATGATTAATTAGGAAACTACGAGTTTTTAATGAAGGTAACTAAAAAGTGAGTAATGAAGTGATGAACTAAAAAATAGAAAATGATTTCTGCTTTTTAAAATTGATTTTCAATAGGTTACCTTACTGAGTTGTATGTAATTGAGTTTGAATAGTTATATTTTTTTAAATATGGCCATAACTTAATAATTTTGAAGAAAACGAGATTTTGTTGCTATATCCTAGTAGGTTTTAGAGATAAAACTTAATTATCTCAATTGATTGTTGTGGTTTCAATTTAATTATGCTCGATGGAAAACATCGGGAGAAATTCTTAACCTGTTCACCGATATACCGATAGTGAATCATTGTAGATTAAGCTCTATATCTTTTGCTAAAAAGAAAACTCCTTTAATGAGCCGTGGTTAAACAGACTGCCACTATGGGTACTATATTCACTTGGCTTAATGTATAGTATCCAAAAAAGACATTTAAAGAAATATTCTAGAAAGTATGCCCGCGATGTTTGTAGGCACGTCTGCGCCGGCGCAGTACCCGTGACCTCATTACCAATATGGCGCTCGCGGACGACCTCACGAGTCGCTGGCTTTACTTACGGCAACTGCATGTCCGATTTTGTAATAAATTTACTAATCACATCGTAAATAAACTTTAATGTGGGTTCACTAAAGAAATCCACAGAAAAAGGAGGCCCTCTTTCCTCTTTTAGCTTTGATTTTCCCTTTGTGTTCACAAGTTTTCGTAACTGTACGCTTGTATGGGATACCTTTAAATTTGCAATTTTAGACAAAAAAAAAAATAAAACTAAAATTTATTGAATAAATAAAAAATATTCTTGTTGTTGTTCTTAATTTAGTGGCTTTTAGGAAAAAAAATATTCTTATTTAGTTTTGCTTTTATGAGAAACAGTAAAACTATTTTCTTAAAAAGCAAAAATCTACGAATGATTCATAGGTATTCGAAAAAAAAATAGTGAGCAAATGAATTGGCGAGATACAAATTAGGTGTTGCTTTTTAAATAATACATCATAGCTATTACAAAACATTACAGTTATTATGAAAATAACACCGTGTTACGTACAACGCGTTGGCAACGCTTCTCATTGCCCTCATTAACTCGTCAATTCTGGTGACTTTGAACTTGACTATGCACTCGCCAATTAACAAATTATGAGGGAACAAAATTCAGACTGAGTTTAAATAATTGGTCAAATTGTACAAGTCTTGTAGTATGATAATTTGAAAGAGTTAATCAACGCCTTTTTTAAATGGATCCCACGAGACATTGGCGAAATAATATGTGCAAACAAAATATTGAATTTAAATTATTTTATCATTTAAATTAAATTCAATAAATACTTAGATATTTATATAATTGAATAATGAATAATGTATTTTGAGAATATTAGGTACTAACCGACTAAAAAGGTAAAAGGTAACATGTTACAAATATTTTTTGTTGTCATGCAAACTCTACGATATATTTATACGGTCTCAATGCTTTAATTTAGTTGTTATAGAATAGCTCTACAGCCGGGTCATGTTACACGAGTTGTAATGAAGACATAACAAAGCCAGGCTATTATTGGTAACATTAAGACCAAAATATTCTTATTCCTAAATTTGTAAGGATACTTGTCAAAGCACATGTTCTGTGAAAAATACAATAGGATATCTTTTACAGTAAAAAAATTAACCTTTAAAGTAGGAAAAGGCATAGTATAATGCCATTTATTTGTACGGAATCCTACGTATAAAACAGATTTATAGTCCAATTCACGAAATTTGAATGATCTTACCTATGCGAATTACAGCATTAACATATTTTGACACTACGTAGACCAAATAATTAGATGAGAAGAAAGACTCGTGTTCAGACATTTTATGTTGGTTGGATTTACCGTCAAGGTATCTCAGGGATCGTAAGTTTCTAAGACTTAAATTTTGATAAAAATATCCATGCTGTGTAGATATTAACGAAGGGGTGAGATTCTACTTCTAAAGCAATAATTACATCTTCTATGCATAAATACAAGAGCGTAACAGCAAGAGAGTGTTCCTTTATAACAAATAACTTTATAATTGTGTACACAAATTATTATTAATACACATATTCTCTGTGAAATGTCTGTCGAATGTACGAAATGATGCAAGCGGAGCAAGGAGTTATTTATATCGTGTTGTTCGGCGATCTGCGTGGGCGCCGGTTCGTTATCAGGGCTACATAGTAATAACAATACCCAAATTATTTGATACCACGCTACCAACCTTGACTTTTGTTATATAATTATATGCATTTTTAACGTATAGGTATGGCATAACTTCAGAAGTTTTTTACAATCGGCGCTTTGAAATTTTTTTGTTCATGTTTTTAGCAGTTCTAGCAGTTATGGATTCTCTATAGAAATAGTCTAATAAGAAACATATTCTATGTATGTATAAGTAAACACAAAAATATAAATACTAGCAAAAATGGAATATAGGTATAAAAAGGATATGTACTTTTTACTTATAATAAATATGCAAAGGTGCAAACAATATTACACTTCTTAAATTACAACTCATTCAAAAGTCACGAAAAACAACGAACTGTAGCGAAAGGCAGGCATTTTTTTCGTATTACATAAAATGTACACAAAACATAATAAAACGGGCGGTAATATAAGTCATTTCTTTACGATCGGCGCGGAGAACAATGCTGTATATTCCCCACACATCGTCTGAGGTAGAATTCTCCGAACGCTTACGCAAAACAGTCTCCCTGACCCAAATGCGCGCGCGCAAGATTAAGCTCGAAATGATATCACTGCAAGGTGATCCTGCTTATTGTGTCTCGTTTTGTATATTTTGATAAATGGCTATTTCATACGTCGTAAATATAAACATTTATCTTCAAAGTTTCGTAAATAAAAAATTAAGTATAGCTAATATTGCTCTGTGGAAAGTTTGGTTTTGAGAGTCATCTCTTTTTTTTCTATAAGCTACTTTTTTTTGAAATGTGACATGTGTTTTAATTTTTATTTAACCTACTTATATAAACACATGCTTTTACAATTTATTTAAAAAGATATTACAACTTTCAGTTAGGCATGTCATTTCAAATAAAAAATTCATATATCAGACAGCATTATGATAAATGAAACGCGACAGTAAACAATTAATATAAACGGCATTGGCATTGGGTCGATAAGGCTATCGTCCAAACAAATGAACACGGAGGCTGCGATCGCGTATCATCTCTCATTGTGAGAATTGATATCGATTCCACCGTGTAATAGGATTTCGTTTAAGATTTATATAATGGTCACTTTGATTGACTACCATATTCTTATGTATTTGTTTTGTAGGAAGTAGTATTTTTTGGTTTTATTTTTTTAGATGTGAAACATTTTTATCTGGTGGTTTAGTGATTTTTATTAGAGGAAAATGTTATAGGTTCATGTCACTGTTACGTTAATGTTAAGGGGTAATAAGTAAACGTGAAGTTGTTCGTACTTTCATGATATTCCGTAGTTTTCACTTCTATCGACAGTCACTATTACCTGCATATTTTTTCTATAATTAATTTATACATAAAGATATACCTATACATAAAGGTATTTTTTTTTGATCACTCAATGTGAATATAAATAAATCTTTTAACGCTATTCGGTTTATCTAAAAATAAAGAGTTTCCGCTAATTGTGTAAACATTCCACTTTTGGGGATTTTTTTGTGAAGTTCGTTTTAAATGGTTTAAATAACTATGTATTTAGTTATGTACTAACCAACACATATGTTCTAAAGAAATTGTTGAATGAAAATTTTAATTTTATTATTTTGCTATATAAAAAGTGGTAGGTACCTAAACATAGATTTTTTATCACCACACTAAAAAAATTCAAACGTTACATTGTTTGGAAGTTTTCTTATTCTTAGTATGTTCAATATATTGTATTAAAATATTATTCAAAGATTTTCTTACAACCGTTTCAACGCAAGTGGTCCCGTTAAGTGTCGTTATTGGATTTATCGGATTTTGTTAAATGTCACCGATTTACAATCTGTCACTTCATAAAAGCATTATTAAAATCGATACGGCTTTCGCAATATCGCCCTGGATTATATTACTTTCACTGTTAAATATCACTCGTTTAACTTGTTTTTTTTTATGTGGCAATAATTTTTAGAACTTTCGCCTTTGTCCGTGTTTTAAGCCATGATTATGTAATTTGAGTATTTTACATTAAAATTGATGTTATTAAACTATAAAATAATAGATTATTAATTAGTATATTTTATACCAGATATATAATTTGAACTCCGAACTCTATGAAATATTAGGATTAAATAAAATGTGGTTTAATAGACATTAAACAAAATTTAAACAAAGACTATTTTAAATTGTTTATTTATTATTCCGTGTTATTCCACACGTGGGGAAATAATATAAAATTTAAACATCAAATCAAAAATTCGCGACTAATATTTATACTAATATTTATACTATTTAATATACTAAAAGACTATTTTTGCTTGGTTTGAAAGTTACGATGCCGTAATTACGAAAATTAATGGGTTATTTTTGTATGGTAAATATCCTCTTTAGCATTCTGAGGTAGACTTCTACAAAGTTCTTAGTGGATCTTTATACTGCAGAAGGCATATTCTTGTCTTTCAAGTGATGTCGCAATTAGATTATATAGATACAGCAAAAATCTGTAGGTACATTTAAGGCTTTGGTTATTTCTAATAAACTGTCAAGTGTTACTTTCTGATTAATATACTATCATACTATGTATTAATTGCTCAAGATCCGTCGTTACGGAATCTCATTTAGAGGTTACGGTGACATACACGATGAGTCAAGGTGAGGCAGGTGAGAATGTGTGGGTGTGTGTGTACATATATATGTATGTGTGTATATGTGCGTGGGTGGGTTACACTCATTCATTCACCGTCATCGATTCTTTGTCATTGGTCTGAATCACGGTAATGGTTTATTTAACAAATTACACTTAGGTACTTCGGAAAATCACGATTTTCATACGTTATTTTATGAATAAATAATTATCCATACAATCGTATAGCTAATCGTATATATAATCGTATAAGCAGGAAGTAGTATCTTGCAGCTTCTTTTCAAGTAGAATAGTAAGGATGAAATTTTGTAAATAGACGTGTTTGCAGGATTATATTGTTAAAAATTTTATTATTATACACCGAGCAGCGTGCAAGCAAACCGAGCACTTGCGTAAGTTCGTTTCACACTTAACTACACTTAAAATTCGCAGACCACAGCCCATATCCGCTTGCAACGGCGAGATACCTAATATCCGTCAGTCAATATCTAGTGACATTTAAAAAACAATGGCCCTGTCTCCGCTGGCCGGCAGATGGCGCCACTGCGCGCGCATTTGTATGCGCCTGCGCATGCAGCCGCGGATGTGACGCGCGGAAGCGCCGTAAATTGAAAATTAATTGTTATTTAAACATAATCGTGGCATAAAAAATGTTTGATGGCATACGAAACGGTGCTTCAGTATTAATGACGCACGATTAACTGTTAAAGGAAAGTTAATGTGCGTGCTCTATTGACGTCTCAATTTTAAAAAGGGAAAAGTAGTATCTATATATAAAAGTCATCACACGTAACCCTTTAAGAATAAAATGTGAATGATGGTTTTTACATTTTTATTTATTCCTTAAAATCCACTTCAAAGAGGGAACAGTTAAGTTTTAGTTAATTTTTACTCTCATAAATTTATGATTTGAGAACTGATTCTAATTTTTAATTCGAAGGAATATAATTATAATACGTACCTACTTTCTGGATGATGTTACGTAATTAAATTTTTGTAAAACATAGCTAAACGATATTGGAAATCGGTTCTCCATTTTTATGAACTATTCATCTGTTTAATTACTCTAGTAGGTACTTTAATTATTATTTTGTATTCAATAAGCTACTTTGAGGATTGTAAAAATTATTTTTTGTTAGGTAATATGTATAGACATGTTCACATTAATATGATAATATTTAATGTTTATCTAAACTATGTATTTGCTATATAATTAGTAGAGATTATTTGCCGTCTCGACTTTATCTCCAGGGGGTTAGGACCTCAGCGACCTGTTTTCAATTACTGTAACTTTATCGCTATTTATATTAGATTGTACATTATGTATTTAATTAGCATTTGGGTTAAGACAATTGAATTTTTTCTCTTTATCTTCAAACTTGACGCAGGGATTTAATGAATGTGTTATCAAGAAGTACTTAAAATATTTATTTTTTGTCGGAGTAAACATAGTTATGTTGTTTTAATATTTACGTATGATATAGGTTGTCTACCTACCTATTAGGGGTCGTTCAAGTATTACGTAACGCAATTTTTGAAGATTTTAGAACCCCCTCCCACATGTAACGCATCGTAACGTTGTTCTGTACCCCTCCCCTAGACGTTACGTAACATTTTACCAAAATTTTTAGGTGAAAATGGTCACTAAAATAATTTTCGAGACCATTTTC
>DVXP01001027.1:0-16543 GCA_018235645.1 Junonia grisea | reverse complement strand
ATACCTTCTCCATCTCCGGGCGAGTTGGCAGGAGACGCGGAGGAGAGCGCACGGTCTAGTCGTGCGAGCAACGCTCCAGCGGGTAGGGCGAGAGGCTCCAGTGCGAGGCAGGCGCGAGCCAGCGCCGCCGCCTCCGCACCACCCGACGCACTTCTGCCTAGTGACCCCACGCGTTTTGACCATGTCTATGAGAGAAAAAATATTTCGTTTACAGTTTTTATGATTTTAATATTACCTTTCATTAGATTTTGACTCGTATTGTTTATTTCGTTTTTAAATTAATATAACCACTTTATTACTTGTACTAAATATGTTATTTGATAATCTTATGTTTATCAGTTAATTAAAGTAACACTGGAATCAATGTCAGTAGACTGAGCAATTATTTGACTTATTTAATAACTCTATAAATTCATCTAGACAATCGTTCAGTCTATGATAATTAAAAATTATTGTTTTTTTAGTTAAAAATAATTACTTCAATTATTTATTTATATGTATTGGCATACTTACAACAGTGACAAGTTCAAGATCTCTCTTATAGGTGCGTTCAGTCATGAGCAGTTCCTTGGCGACATAATAAGTGATGTCTCCCCGTCGCTTCACCGTATCGCCCGTTACCGCTACGCCAGATGATATGCTATAAAAATAAACATATTTTTTTAACATAATCACATTAGGTTAATACATATTATTTTATATTTCCTATATTTTAATTAATTTTTACCTATTATTATTCCGCCTTGACAGCGTGTCTCCCGCATCGCTCTCACCGCCGCTTAGGACATCCATATTGTTCGTCGACGCCGACACTATGGTTACTGAAAATAAAGAAAATAGTGAATTTTCTGTTAACTAAAACCAAAGCAAAAATATACTACATAGTATTGTACGTATACGTGCATAAAAGTACGTTAATTCTATTTTATTCATTCTGCGTTAAATAGACTTAATGTTATAACAGTTACTATGATCCTACACGATAATTGCGTTTTAAAAGTACACCCTGTGTAAAGTTTCTTAGTACCATACACATATTTTTTTCAATAAACTACAACAAAAACTTACCATGCACATTACCATTAACAGTATCACAATTCCTATTATCCAGCCGCTCCGGTCGCTCATGGTAGCCGTTTCGTTTCTCCAAGGGCGTGGACGCACAAAGCGGCGCGTCCGTGCTATCTCTATGGGGGGATATGCAGAGACTCGCGGATGAGATGGTTGGGTCTTGGGTCTCGTCTTGTGTGCCATCTGGTGGTTAGAGGTGAAGTTTTAGAACATAGATATAAAGTATTGGACAGGTAATTAATACTATTATAAATGGGAATAAAAAATATATCTATTTTGAGTTTGGTTTTTTAAAGAAACTATTAAATTGGTATATAAAAAATATTGTAAAAATCAAGACTAATATATTAGAAAATCGTTACAATATAAATGTAAGAAAGACAACTAAACAAATGAGGTATAGAATTGGAAATAAAAAAGGCTCAAATCTCAGATATTTAAAATAATTGCAAAATAATATAAAAGTACATTACATAATCGTTAAAATCAAATTATATTAAATTTGCAAAATATAATAAATAAAAAATTGTGTGTGTAGCGGGTAAATGAAAAGAAAATGTGTAAACCTGTAAAAATTAAAATTATAAAAAAAAATTATGCTGAAAAAAATTAAAATAATTATAAAATATTATAAATTAGAATCAGACAAATAAAAAAAACCAACAACATGCCAACATTTTGATACACTTACATATATTTCCTTGCAGCTTTATAATTATAACAGGGACTAACTTAAATTTAAATGACAAAAATAATAATAATTAAAAAGCTCGATATTCGTTCATTTTATTTATTGTAATACTATCCCCGACCCGAGGGCTAGTGTATTGCGGGATATCGTACACTTACAATTACATATAAATTCAAAAAGGAAGTAACGTTCGAAACATTCAAAACAATATTACGATAATAAAATCATATAATATCAATGAAATAACATTACAGTCTATTCTGATTGTACAATCTCAATCGAAAATTCGAAATACTTAATGACTACGTTATTATTTTAACGCCAATTAATTATTATTGCACTAACTAAGGGTGCAGTCGCCCCTCTATAATATTTGACTATGTTACCGTGCGCTTACCGCCTCGCGTTTAATTGAACAAAGTGACTATGGAGTGACCATTGGAACATCGAGACCTATTACGATTGACCAATAGTAAAACATTTGAGAGCATTGTGTGACCAATTTAAGTGTCGATATCAACATAATTTTGTGTCTTAGAAGCATTTGTGATTATTCTAAAACTTAAATAAATACTGTTTTAAATGCGAAAGTAATACTGATTCTCACAAACATGCACCAGTTGCGACAACGCTCACGCCTACTACTTCAGGAAGTACTTGTGATTTTTGTATAATATTATAAGTTATATAACAACAAAATTAACCATACCATAACGTACCGTAACGGACATAAGACCTAATTTCGAAGGAAATCGTGTTTAGCCCTTATAATTCTTATCATCAAAACAAGTTATAATTATTCTAAATGTTAAGATGACTAATCAACATTAATCTATTTTTGCTGTGTTTTTTAAGTAAAAAAATAAAAATATTTGGACAAGGTATTGCGATAAAACTCATTATTTAAAATAGGAATACTAATCTTCAAGTTATTGTTATATATTTCGTACAGCTTTGAGCAGTGTTAGTCATATTTCGTCTCTTTTGCTCAATCTTTCATATTAATAAGACTCACGTTTTTTATTCAAGAATTTGTAAGTAATACCGAATTAGAAGATTGCTCAAGAGTGAATAAATGAGACATATCGCTCGATTCACAACGATTACAGTTTGTTTGTAAAGCACATTTACATAATAAAGTATATGAGACTTAAAACTACAAAAGATAACTGCATAGCATCGTACAGATTAATGTTGCTTGGTCACTAAAAAAACATCCTAAATATAATATTTTTGAAAAAAATTTCAATAGAATTTGTAAGTCGATAAAATAACAATACATTTCAATTGATACCTTCTACATCATTTCGAGTGCCAGCGAATTATTTTAAATATTAACAGCAAAATTAATAAGACAACAGTCATGTATTTTTGGTTTATAAAGCTTTGTGCTAGGTATTAATCAATTGCTGATAAACAAATAAAATTTGACAATAGTGTATTATATTATACCTATTTAATTTTTATGACTATTATTAAGGAGACTTATTGCTAATTTAATGCAGAAAACGTCTAAGTCGGAAAATTCGGAATGACAGATCTCCATCGCTAATTCTATATCAGTTCTTTAGTTTTATAGCTAACGCACACGAGGGATTTGACAGGAAATAACTTTTCGTTAGCAATTTCGTTCAGGACTTTTCCGTTTCCTTTGCAAAAATAGAACAAATGGAAATTCGAACATTTCATTATTTAATATTCCACTATTTCCAGTGCATATACTATTTGACGATTAGTGAATTTCTGTCCTTCATGGAAAAAAATCTTTCCAGTCCGGATATTGACATTTATTATTTGTGAAGAATACATATTTGTGTGCGCTAGCCATTACTGTCATTGGAGGAAACACAATTCCAAGAATCCTTTACCGAATTGACGACCTGACAGAATAAATACATGTCTATATGGGAACGTGATACTTTGTAACGAATAATAAACTCTAGAACATAAAAAAAAACATAATTATATCAGGATGAAAGTATTAGGAAGACACATGATGCAAAACTGTTTACGTATACGTTTAAAAATGCTTTAAAATAATTCATGTGCTATCTGCAAGTAGTTAATTAAGAAAAGCAAAATAGCCATGGACTACGACTATTCCGAACTGATAGTTTGTTGCAATTAAAAATGTTGTTAACCTTCGTTAACAAATTTGTTTTGATTTATTGATGGTTTTGTTTATAAGATAAACAGATTTACTGAAAATAAAGTAATTGTTATTTTAAATAATAAAAAAGATAAATCAAGTTCTTAGTTAATTAGTAAGTTAATGTGGAATAAACTATAGTCGTTTCATTTTATAAGAATTTAAAGAGAAGAAAAATTTACGTTTTACGATGAAATGGATAAACGGGATTTATTACTTATTATACTAGTGACATTCTTACAGGGGGCACGACTACCATTTTATTCTACCCACGCCTTAGATTTCGATGCTTATTAATTTTAGATCTATCACTCACATAAGACGAAATGGGGATTCGATAATTTTGACAATAACATACCTTATTCGTATTGTTTACGTATCATTTTTTTAAAAATTCGAATAAAAATCATTTCAATAAAGTGTGGAAAAAATTGAGCAGATTTGGCACGATTGCAGACATATTCGATTGCAAGTCTTATTGTATATTATGTGATGACGAAATTAATAGTCTTTTAAGACGAATTACTTGAGCAATAATAATGATAAGTAAAAGAAGATCTTGGATCCAACACAAAATAGAATCACAGCCTTTATACATAATATAATATTAAGAATGCATCAAGGAAATTATCTATAAATAATCTACTAAAACAAAGGCGGAATTAGACTAGAACTTTTTGCATTTTAAATTAATATTACTAGTGTCAGTAGTGATCGTAGATTTGCGTTTGAGTAATCCAAGGAAAATAGAGTTCTAAAATCCATATACATAATAGTTTGTTATTTTTTGTTAAATGTAATTATATAGCTAAGGTGACATCGCAAAAAATATGTATTAATTATAGGTTTCAAAGGCTGTAAAATATCTTGGTACTAGTTATTTTGGAGGATTATTATACAAACTTCTTTTTCCTTGGACTAATCGTTTTTGAGCTTAATTAAAGCAAAACCTATTGCTTCAACGCGTTTTGTATACCTTTGTTACGCAGTAAACTAATCAATTTAAAATAGATATTTACCGATACACATATAACTACATCTAATTTCTTAATAAGCTAAGGTAGGGTATAATATCGTTTTAGATTACACGATAATCAATTATAATCACGCTATCAGGGATTGGCACTATATATTTTTTCTAGTTATTAAAATTGAGAATGTAAATATTTAATTTAATAGGAATCGTAATATCCATACGATTATAACAATTAATTGCGAATTAGAATTAAAATTTCGTAACGCTAAAAAAAATCACGCTCGCATACCGAATAATTAACAATCATCCAACAACAGGGGAGTCTACGATGACTTGGTCTAAAGCGATCCATTTAGAAGTGCAGCTATTCGTTCTCGTCATCAGAGCAGAGGGGCGGGGGGAGGGTGGACACGTCAAACTTTTGCTCGGGACTGTCACTCGAAGCTTGGGAATCGACATAGTGACTAGAATAAAAACGTTCTACATTGTTTAGACTGAAACGCTGATCGAGATCTCTAGAAAATCGTTCCTCGTTGGCATCCCTTCTCTCGACATTATGTTCGTACTGTGGATAAAATTCCTGAGTTTGAAACATATCCACGTCTTCGTAGTGCTCCGGATAGGGGCTACCTCTATACTCCTCGTATTCATCTTTATCTGGAGGCAACTCTGTGTCCGAATAGGCGATTGTTTCACCACGTTCAAATAAGTAACTTCCTGATTTGCTTATTTTCGGAGCTCTTTTTATTGTATCGATAGGATAGGCGTAATCATCAGAATCGTCCTTGTCACTGGGTTCATCATAAAACATTGACCGCGACTGGTGTTGACCTGATGACTCGCCTAGAGCCTTATCGTCGGTACGATATCCGGTAGATTTCGCTTTTTTAAGAGACGATTGCCGACTGCTTTTATTAGAGTACGAAGCTCGTGGAGGACTACCTTCGGGTACAAAAGGCGGTTCCTGAGAATCAAGATATGGATGACGTAGTCGACCCAGTCTATCGAATCGGGGAAAACCCATTTCATCTTCTTCAACAGACGATCCGAAACCTTGGAATTGAACTGGATTAATATTAACGGGAAATTTTTGAGATTCATATGATGTATTTTTATATTTGCCATAGTTGATTTGTTCATCGTCTTCCGAATACGAAGCTGTCTCTTGAATATCGTCATTTTTAGAATCAGCTTTAGACATTTCAGAAGAACCTGATTCTACTTCAGGAATATAACTGTCCGAACACTCGGAACTTTCCATACGTCGCAAAGAATCGTCGACTGCCAAATATTTAGCTCCTTTAAATTTGTCACTTTCAGATGAACATTGACTTTTGGTCGAATCTTCTTCCAATACGTCTTGTATTTTTTCTTGTTTTTTACGCGTATTCGTAACTTGTTTTTTGCGCCTAAAAGTCCTCATTCTCTCACGAGGATCTCTTATAACATCAAGAGAGCTATCAGTGTCATTGCCACTTGGTGGACTTTTTAACGAAATATTTCTTACGAGTAAAGACTTTTTCACTGGAGTCTTGAGAGGTTGAATAGGCGGAGACTCAGAGCTTAAGCTACTTGAGTAATATGGAGAACATCTAGACAGTGGCGTTTTTCCCGATCTTTCAGTCGATTTTTTCTCTTGTAATTCTCTATGAACAGGTGGTATTTCTGGGACCGTGATAACAGGCAAATCCGATGAAGATAAGTAATGCTCATGGAAAGACCAACTCTTGGGCTTACTGCGGTATTGTTGAGATGTTTTATATTCCTTTATTTGATTCTTCGAAAGAGTTTTATCATCATAACTGGCGTGTTTCGCTAAGGGCTTATAATCCGACCTAATAAACTGACTCGATTCCTCCCGAATAATATTAGAAAATTCTTGACTTTGATATCGCTCACTATGTTTTTCTTCTTGACTATATAGCTGGGAGGGTATATCAATGTCTATTTCTGGTTGTGGCCCGAAAAAGTATGGCTTATTGTAGCCACTGTCTTCACTTTGACATCGAATTGTAGGTCTAACGTGTTTATGCGTTTCTTCCTCGTAACTATAACTTTTAGGTGGTGTCTTTAGATATCGTTCTTTAGTCAAATCTTGTGAAGCTGGAAAGCCTCTTAAGCGTTGATCAAATCTAAGAACACCATTGGTATTTTTTTGTAGACTACTTAATGAACTGGAACTTGATTTGTCTGATTTGTCACTATAACTGATTGATGAAGATTTATCTGTTTTACCAGTATAAGATGCCGTAAGTCTTAGTACAGGTTCCTTAGCATCGTTTTCACCATCAGTGGTAGTTAATTTTTCGCAAGGTACATTTTCTGCGTCAGCCTTTTCTTTAGTTGGCGAAATTTCTTTTACAACAGTTTTATCTGATTTTGTATCATCTAAGTCTTGTTGATCTTCACGAGCTGTAGCCACAAGGGTGTGACTTGTACTTGCAGACCACTCAGATATGGATTGAGCTAGAGTAAGAGTACTATCACTTTTCGTACCTGAACTGCTATCTACTTTTCTTGAGACAGTTGTTTCCGAACTACAGAGTTTGTCATATTTGATATTCTCTGAACTTTTATCGAGGCTGCTACTCTTTGAACTTGCTTCTGCTTGAGAACCCATTTTCGGTAATTGCTCTGTTTTTTTACTTGAGTGAGAAGTAGAATATTTTTTAACTGTAGTTTTATCAGATTTATCACTTTTTGGAATAGACACCGCTGATATACTTTCTGAAGCCGAAAGATTCGCATATTGCCTAACCGTGTTTGTACCTGTCGACCATTCTGATATACTTAAACAAATTGATGTATCTTCCGAATGTGAACTGTGAGTGCATTTTTTTGGCGGTAAGCCAATTTTAACCGTACCATCTAAATCCGTACCAAAAGAACTTGTTTCTTCTTCAGAATGGCTACTATGACTACATCTCTTACAGGTACTTGAACTACCAACGCTAAGTTTTGCAACAGCTCTAACAGTCTCTTCAACATTCGTTTGTGAAAGTAAATCGTCAATGGAGGTATCTGAGTTATTGGACCCAAACGAAAATTTTTGTGTTCCCATCTGTGAAAAACCTTTATCAAAATCAGGAGAAAGTGACTTAGGGTCGCCACCAAACACGTCATCTGTATAAAGATGATCATCGTCATATATTGGACTATGATTAGTGGGTGACTTTTGGGGCTGACTTATAATCACTTTTTCTTCCAAATTGTTTTTCACATTAAATGACTTACTTTCAGCTCTTGAACAGCAAGTACCCATATCTCCCATTAAGCACGTTGCTTTGCTTATAGTTCCACTTAAGCAAGATTTGTCATAATTAGGAACCACTCCCTTATTAAGACATGTAAATTCGTCATGATTATCTAGCGGCTCTACCATATAACCTGATTTGTCATAAGGAATAACTGTAGAACTTTTTTGATCAACATCTGCAATTTGCTCCGTAGATTTTTCGGATTTCGATTCTTGTACATCCCTTTCTAAATCCTCGTCATTATTTAAAGTGTCACTATCGTCATCTGAACCTACTTGACCCTTTGAACTCTCAGACTGTATCATTACTTTCATTGCTTGCTCTGGCTCGTTACTCATGTAATAAATATGGACTTTCTCAACAATGGGTGTGTCTAGTGTTCCTGATGTAAGTGAATTTATATCTTCGTTATCACTAGATTTTTGTCTAGCTATTTCTGGTACAACGCTTTTGGATGTTGCTTGTGGTGGCAATTCCGGTAATGGCCAATCCTCAGAATCTTGACTTTCACTCGCTGAAGATTGTTTAAATGGTGCTAATTGATGTCCATTCGACGACTTCTTCTGTTTCCTCAGCTCAACATCATCACTTTTCTTGTGATTTGTCTTTTCTTGATCTTTTTTAGATTCCGAATACATTTCACTTATTTTAGTTTGATCTATAGGTATATCAGGCATTTCAGCAGATGTTCTACGATCTGTATCAGATATGTAGGCAACATTGGCATTACTTGGCGGGTCCGAGCTTAAACTTGCTTGATGATCACTAGAATTCAACGATTCCTCATTTATACTCTCAGACCGCGAGCAAGCTTTCGTAGAATCTTCATCAGCACTAGTTTTCTCAGATGTGGTGCTACGTTCGGAAATCCGTGACAAAGTACGACCAAAGTTTTGACCATAGCCAATAACAACATCAGAAGTTGTCGACGACGTTGCTGGATACAGAAAATTAACCGGAAAATCATTAAGGTCATCTGTAAAATCGGCTTCTGTCGAATCTTTCGAAGTGTTAGTTGATAAAGGTGGATTTTTAGAAAATGTATGAAAGTCGTCAAGTAATCTTTGATTACTATATTCAAATGCATCCTTATTCATTGCTAAATTTTCATAACCCTCGTGATCTTGTGGGATCCAGGCTTCTTCTATACTTGTGCTATTTTCACTACCAGAAGCGCCAAAGAAGGGCCTCCACGTTGGTTTTAATTCTTCGCCTCGTCGATATGCTTCCCCAAGAGATCCAGATGTAGATTCAGTTGTTTCAAAAGAACCTCTCGATTCAACACTAAGAGATCCTCTAGAATCCATACTTGATTTTGAAGAACTTTTTTGTTCATCAAGTCTGGCTTTCCTTCGAGACGATGAATCATCAACACTTAGAGATCCTTTAGACGGTGTCGTTGTAGTAGTTGTATCCATGCTCGATTTAGATGAACTTTTTTGATCTACGTCTTTCAAAGCTCGCTTTTTCATAAGCTCTCTTTCAAATGACGACGTTATGACATTACCGTCGTCATCGAAATCAACTGTCATATTTTGATCTTCTTGAGATATCGTTATAGCAATTTTTGTCTTTTTAACAGTTTTTTGCAACTCTTTTTTAATATCTGAAGCTTTTGAACCAGCAGATTGACTAGATTCGGACTCTTCTATAACACATTTGCCAATTTTATCTAAAGCACTTCTTTTCTGGTTTGGCCTAGAAAGTTGCTCGACTGTTTTATCAATGCTTTCGGAGCTTGAATCTGAATCTGTTGGTGCTTTTTGAGAATCTACTTGCCCTTGTTTCTCTAAGGTTGGTGTTGGAGATTTCCTTGTACCGAACTTTGACGGACTCCTCGGACTTTCTATTCGGCCTATTTCTGGTATAGGCGAAGGCGATTTAGAATTTGATTTTGATTGTTCACTAGACATCGTATGCTGAGATAGCAAATGTTCTTCGCCATATTCCATAGCTTGTTTTAGCTCCTCTAAACATTCTCTGTCTTTTTTGTTAAGTTTTTCGATATCTTGTGATATACCCAATGGTCTCGCAATTGAACAACTTACACTAGATTCATCATCTATTGAACTTCCTTTGATATTTGCACTTGAAGGACTTACATCCTTTTCTATGCTAGTCCAGGAGGTTGACTCCGAACTTCGTGAACGCTCTGCGCTTAATTTGAGCAATTCACCACGTCTTGACTTAGCCGAAAGGAGGGTTTTGTGTTCGTTTTTCTGGTCGGTAGGTGATATATCATTTGCACTACCAGAGCTACCTGTATGTTCTCCTGATTCAGATTTATGTGCCGACTTAGAAATACTAGAATCAATGAATGGTATATTTTCAATGGTTGGGCTGTTTTCTTGTGGTGGAGTAACGATAATTTTATTTTTATTCTTAAACTTCAATGCCAGGTCAGTAGATTTAACAACATCTTTCCTTTTAAGGTCAGCTTCCATTTCGTTTTCCATAACTAATTGAGACATAGATTCATTCTTTAAAAATTCTACCAAACTTGCCGACGATTCTTCAAATGTACTCTGCGCCTCTAAGGCTTTAATGCTTTTACTTGCGTCGGAATGCAGAAGCTCAGTATCTGCTGTGAGTTCATCATAATCTGCAGTCACACCTGAACCAGTATCATCACTTTTTCCACGTTGTAACACATTTATTTTCTCTTTTTTAGATGTTTGGTCTTGATCTGAGGAGCTATCAGCGTCTATGTAGGGAAGAGATATACCCAACATATTACTTTCATCGGACATTTTTAATTCACTTACTTCAGTAATAGATTCTTCTTCACTTGTTAAACGTGTAATTTCCGGTTTTTTATCTTCATGTGTGTTTTGCAAATCTTGATTACTCTTGCTTTCGTGAAGTTCTGATTGTTTTTGTTTGTTATATATTTCTATTTTTCTACGTTCCATTATTACTGTTTGGGTATCATTTTCAATTACCGTATGTTGTGAACTTGTTATCCACTCAATCGAAGAATCATCCTCAGTCTTTTCTTTATAACTGTGAGTAGGAGAGGTTTCCTTTGTTTCAGTATCCTGCAGATTAGTGTCCGTTTCTTCTTTGACAGTTGGATGAACGTCCACTGTAACAACTTCCTGTTTAAAATATTTATCATTAATAGGCTCGTTTATAGAAGCTGGTGTAACATAATTCCTATCCAAACTCTTTGATTTGGCTTTCGCTTCAAAATGTGGATCAACTTTCCTCTCAAGGCTTTTTGATTTGATGCTTGGATGAACTTTCTGATAAACTACTTTGCCTTCTATTTGTTGTTTAATCTCTTGTTTTTTCGACAAGGTTTTTGGCGATTTTTGTAGACTTGCTAAGTCATCAAATTTATCCTCCAATGATTGACTCGATTTATCATCCATACTTTTATTAATTTTGTTACTCGTTTTTGTCGTCTTTTGGTCCTCAAAGCTTCGGCTGATTTTTCCAGCAAGCTTATTGTCGAGCTTTTTCGGTGATTTTGCAATAAATACATGATCCTCTGCTTTGCTGCTTATTTTAGTTTCAATAATTATTTTATCACCCTCTGTTTTTACCAATATTTTATCCTCCGGGGGAGGGAAAGGTGGTAGTGTATCTTTTACAGGACTTATTAAAGTTTTCGTTTGTTTTAGAGCTGCTTCAAATAGCATTTGTTGTTTTTCTTTACGTTTTGCGATTTCTGTGTCACTGTCTTCTTGAGATTTAGTTCGTTCTTTACTGCCTCCACGCTTTACTTCCATTTTCTCCAGAGACTTAGACTTTTCTTTTGCAACTCTTTTTGCAGCTTGATCTAATTCTTGGCTCTTGGCTCTAGCAATGTCTAAAGGAGGTACAGTTAAGAAATCAGGCCTTTCTTTAAGCGATGATGGTAAAGATTTTTGAGTCTGCAGAGCTTTCACTTTAGTGGCATTAGTGTCTAAAGATCCTGCTTTGTTTAATTTATTACCAGTCTTCTTATCTTCAGGTTTAGGTTTGAGTGTCAATTTCTTTTTCTCTTTGCGTTTTATTCTTTCAATATCTGGTACTATTTGGTCTTCACTCAAGTCTGATAGTTTTCGTATACTTCCCCTAGGTGAATTTAACGATGATGTTGGTGATCTTGAAGGCGACTTAGATAATGGTGACCGTGAAATAGGTGAACGAGCTAGGGGTGACCGAGAAGGTGATTTCGCTTTTGATATTTTATTCAAATCATATTGCCTTTTAAATGAACGCGGTCTGCGTTGTTCCACTAATTCTTCTAACAGTTTCATTTCTTCGTTATCAATTAAAGCTGTCTTAGGTGGTCCAGTTGCCTCAGTAGTATTTTCTTCTTCCTCGTCAATTTTATCGATGACCTCTTTCTTAACAGCGGTTTTAGTTACCTTATCATCAAGCAGGGATTTTTCTTCCAAAATGTCTCCTTCTTCATTAATGTCCTCTACAGTGTCATCTTTTGATGAAAACGCATTCATTGGTGGCAACCTATGTAACTGTATAACAGGTGTATCCAAGCTTTTAGCTCTACGACTTGATGTCGGAGATTCTTGAGTAGCTTTTTGTCGTTGTAATGAAAATACCGATCCTTCGGAAAGATTTAATCTAGCATGAGCAAAGAGTATGGGAGTGCCACCAGTTTTACGAAGCATTGGAGAAATTAATTCATCACGTAAGCTCTTCTTTATGTCAAGTTTATTTGAATCTTTTTTCTCAGTTGGTAAAAATTCATTTTTTTCCTCTGACTGAGTGCGTATTCCAGTCACCTTTTGTATTTCCATGTCAACTAAGAGTTCATCATCAGATTTTAAAAATTCTGTACTTTCGAGGATTGGAGATGGGATATTTTCATTATATTCCCAAGTGGAACTTTCCTTGCTTACTTGCTTTATTTCTGGCGCTTTTGTTACAATATCGTCTTCGGAACTCGGAATTGAAATTGATCTTTCAGAAATTCGTCTCAACTCAGTTGCGTTACCAGTAACACTATCAAGTACCTGTGGATTATATTTTGCCTCTAGTTCAGCCAACTTACGACACTGTGGCGGTGACCCTTCGATTTCCGTTGAACTCATGGTCTGACCTCTATGCCATGCCCCTGAAGTAATTTTGTCATACTCCAGTTGCAGTATTGGCTCTAAGTCTTTACGAGACTGGGGTGGTGAAAATTCTAGTTTCGGCGCAGCTTCTGTGGTACCAAAAACATCATCTGAATCTACGCTTTCATCGTCCGATGAAAAAGAAGTAATTCTTATTTTATTGTTAGTTTTAGTCTTAACTTTTCCACCGACTCCTTTTTTACCAGTTCCACGGCCTTTAGGCATTCTTTTGGAAGGTAATTTTTCTGACTTAGATTTAATATCTGCTCGCAGTTTTTCAGCAGCTGTGAGAGGTTTTGGGTCTTTGCAAATAGGAGGTTGCTGTACATTGCGACCGTTTATAGCAAACTTTATGTCGTGTGGGTATTGAGGTTCTTGTCTCATACTATCTGTTTTCGAGCTAGTTGCCGAATCACTCTCTATCTGGCTTAATTTAGAGTTTAATGTTTCGAGCAAAGCAGAATCCAAAGTTTTGGATATATCTCGCTTTGGACTTGGTAAATGTTGTAACTGTCCACTTTTGTCTACTTCTAAAGTTATAGGATCAACCTTGGACAAGTCAATATTTTGAGTAAACAAGAAATCGCGGTTTTCGACTTCCAAAAATTTAGAAACGTGATCAGTCTGAACACTATTTCTTGGAGACTTTGGTGATTTTGGTGATTTCGGCGACTTCGGAGATTTAGGTGACTTAGGTGATTTGGGTGACTTTGGTGATTTGGGAGATTTTGGTGAACGGGGAGATTTGGGATGATCGTGATATTTACATCTTGGATGTGCATTGACAACGTGCCGGCCATTTTGCGGTGGCAATGTTATTATATCTGGCGGAAGCCTTTTATCATCAAGAGGCGAAGGAGCAGTACCATTCATCACATGTCTTTTATGTAAAACGTATGGAATATCATAACTATCGTCAGCAACTTTTTTGTTATTGTCATTAAAACCTGCTTTAAAGGCATCAAATTCCTTAAAGTAATTCTGAGGCAAATCAAATAATGGTCTTATAGCTTCAGAATGTCTCGCAGGCAGTTCAAAATGAGACCGCTTGGTTGCAATCGGAGGAGCACTTGGAATTTGGCGAAAGATGTAATCTTCATCACTTGACTCTGCAGGAGTCAAATCAATAGATTTTTGATGCATGAGCACGTGTCTTCTCGAGTTAACACTGCTAAACCGTGGTCTATTGGCTAAACTATTAGGATCGCTTTTAGTTCTTTCCACTGTAGGATGAATATATGGCACAGCTGTATCAGCGAGACGACTGCTAGAACTAGTATCTAGTATTAGCTTGGGATTATATTCATCAAAGTGAGTTTTAGCCATTAACTCTTCCTTAAGGTTTTCTTTCCTAACAATATGTGTGTGAACCTTACCACGCATAGATTTATCAAATTCAGACTGCAGAATCGAAGAAGTGCCTGACTGCATTGCAGCCGACTTTGCTCTATTTTTAGCGTACTCGATACTGTCCATTGCTGGCAAAATACGAACATTGACGTCGGACTCATTTGATGACTCTTTGACCAGCTGCGATGGTTGATTTTCTTTACTTATTGATCTAGTCAAAGACTCGATCTTCTCTTTATCAAAACTGAAAACGGTTTCCGAAGAACGGCGTCTTTGATAATTGTGTATTTTTGCGGATCTATTATTATCAATTTCTGTTTCTAGACCGGCAATTTTCTCGGGCCAAATATGTGTTGTACGCGGAGGCATATCTTCCTCTTCGGTAGAAAACTCATCACTTTTCTTAATTGGACTTGAATCTGAATATTGCGCGTATTGATCAAGTTCTACATTTTGCAAACTAGTCGAATGCATATGATTAGTTTCTTTATGCTTACTATTACTTGGGAAAGTTGAGTATGGGGTCGGAATATGATAGTAATTGGGTGATGTGATTAGATTCGCGATTAGATCCTCATGGGATTTATCGAAAAGAGTTTTTTCTCGATATTCTGGCTTCTCCATACCAATAAATGTCGATTGAGTGTCATAAAAATCTTTACCAGAATCGGGGCTAGAGGAGGGTGATATAGGTTCGAAGGGATCAATATATGCATTTTGGATACTTGTAACACTACGACGTCGCAGATCATCAGGTTCATATAGATTCTTTTTACAGTCATAGTAATCAGATTTAGAATCTTGGCTAGAAGTACGAGAACCGGACCTATCGGAACTTTTGCTCTTAAGAGTCTCCCTAGATTTTTTACTGTCGGTATGATAAACACTATCACGCGATTTTTTACTCGATTCAGCGCTACTTTTAGATATTTTTGAATCGTAAATATCACTTTTCGATTCCTGACTAGACGTACGAGACCCTAGAGCACGCTTAATTTCCTTATAGAAGTTCCCATCGGATCGAACCGAGAGCTTCTCACGCGGCAGAATTCTCGGATCGTCCGCGAGGAACGGATCCAGCGGTAGATCGTTATCGCTCTTATACTTAATTCCCGAAATATTGAGGTTCGCGTCCCCGTCCTCGGTCTCGGAGAGGTGGGAGAGCGACTGGTCGTCGTCCGAGGGCAGGTCGTTGCCGGAGTCGAGCGAGCAGGAGCGCGTGCGGGCGGGCGAGCGCACGCGCGCGTAGCGCCGCCGCTCCGAGCACTCGTCGTCCGAGCGCTCGATGAGCTCGTAGCTGTCGTGCGAGATGTCGTCCTGCGAGCCGCTGCGCGCGAACGCCGGCAGGTCGAGGCGCGGCTCGCCGACGGCGCCCGGGAAGCTGGCCGAGTAGGCGCGGCCGATCATCTCGCGCTGCGAGTCGATGGAGCCGCCGGCGGCGAGCACGAAGGCGACGGTGCGCGCGTCGTCGTAGCGCGTGACGGGCGAGTCGAGCGGGCGCGGGCGGTAGGCGTCGAGGTCGGCGAGCAGGCTGCGCGTGTCGGGTGCGCGGCGGCGGGCGCGGCCGGCGTCGTCGAAGCTGAAGTCGCGCAGGTTGCGGCAGCTGGCGCTGCGGCGCCACAGCGCGCGGCGCGGCGGCGGCGGCGGCTCGTCGCGCTCGTCGAGCGCCAGCGACGCGGCGGAGCGCGAGGAACGCGTGGACGGGCACGCCGAGTAGATGTTGCTCTGCGACAGCTCGTACTCGAGCCGCTCCGAGGACTTGTTAAAGCTGGAGGACTGCTTGGCGAGCACGAAGTCGGGGTAGGCGCTAGGGGGCGGGGAGGCGGCGGCGGGGCGCGTGGCAGTGTGTGTGTGCGTGTGCGTGCGCGAGGCGGGCGCGCTCTGACCTGGCGTGCGCGGGCGCGGCCCACGAGGCGGCGGAGTGGGAGCGCGCGCGCGCCCACTGACCTCCGCATCCGCCATCCACGTACTCTCCGGCGA
>DVXP01001026.1:0-16543 GCA_018235645.1 Junonia grisea | reverse complement strand
TAACATCAAATAAGGAAACAAGGATTCGTTCAAAAGTTATTATATAAATCTAAGTAAATTTTAACACTATTTACATGGCAATAAAGTCTGTAAAGGCTGAGTACTGGTGCAGGGCTGACTATTGGGTGTTTTACCCTATACCTACCTATTTGCGTCATGTTTTCGTGGGGATGCATGGAATTAACGATTAAGTTTTTTAAAGAAATATCTTTATTGGGGCTAAGCATTTTAATTTAAAGTCGTTTATAGTAATAAAATATCTTGGAGAATTTTTAAAGAAATTTAGCTTCACAAGTAGGTACATTAGGTTTTTAGAAGATACTTATTAATTTAATATTTTGGTCCCTACATTGTTACCTACTTACGTAAAATTAAAAATACTAAAAAAATAAGTACCTTTCATATAGTGACATAATATGTTTATAACATTCAGGTATAGTTGCTTCATTGATTACTTCGATATTTCGACACATATTTTAAGGTTTATAATCCGGTTTGTAATTGTTTTAATTATGCATTCAAACTAAGCATTCCTCGTCGAACAAATTACTCATGCTTCTCTTTATCATTGGCGCAGATACTTTGGTCTATCTACAGCGTAAACGACCTCAAAACGGCATTCGACCTAGTCGAGCTCGTAATCTAACATAACGAGTCGAAATTTAAACGCGAAAGTTTATGTTTCCATGCCCAGCTAAATTTAAACATATTATTTTATGCCCTCTCCGTCAGAAATAAAGTTCAAACTTGCGTAATACGCTTAAGGACACGTGCGGAATCGAGGTATTAATGGAGTCCGTTTCACATAACAAAGCACTCTAGCGCTGTAGAAACTACGTTCATATTGAGCTACGTTCAGAACGGCACCCAAGCAAGCGCTTTATCGCTAAATGGTTTATTCCACCGCGCGATGACTCAAGCCTCGGTAAACAGTATGCGGGGCGATGAGTCACCGTTTTACACATTCGCGTATAGTGTTTGAGCTGTGTTGTCAGTCTACAGTTGGACTCGTCAAGTAGGCAACCGAACCGTTTTAGGCGTTTATATCGCAGGTTTTTACTGCCCAACGCCTAGACTTACACAAGAATTGACAACAAAAACATTCAGTGTATATAGAAGGAGAACAAGTAGTGTGAAAGTGTATTTAGTTCTAGTTTAGTGGTTTCTATGTGTGCGTGTCACTAGTGAAACGGTCGATAAAGTTGATGATCGTTCTGTGCTATTTGTGAATTCCTTACATACTCGAACTAGTGTTAGTGACAATGCCGTCAAATAAGAAGCTGATGTCGAAAATGCGACAGATAGCACAATGGATTTTAGTGGTGCATGTGGTGAGTAAAACCTATTGAAGATTTTAGATAGTTAAGCCTAAGTGTGCAGGTGTATTTGCTATTGTTTTAATATGCACTTATGTCTGTACATGACAATGATTAAGTACCTGTATTGATTCGAAAATAATGACAACGTTAAATTGTTATCGTTCATAGAGCACTTATGCAACTACTAGATTATTCTCAAATAGTATTTCAATGTACCTAATTTATTAATTAGGTACATTGAAATACTATTTTTTCGCATGATTTTGATGAATCATGTAAAAAGAATGCTGAACGTGATAGTTTTGAATTTAGTTTAATTCAAGACGATTTTCATGGTAAAATGCATAGAATTGTACAAATCTATGGATTATGAAAACATCTACTTATGTATATTCATTATTTCCAGAGGGCAACTTGTATGCTTGTAAACTTCTCTTTATAAAAACTGTATAAAATTAAAATGAACGAGTAGATATTGATTACAAGCCACTGCCCATCCCTAGGGTTGACTTAACTTAGTTACAAGTTCAGAGAGCAAAGTTTGCTCCTCGATAGATGCAATCTTTTATCGAAACGCAAAGTAAAGATCACTCCTCTAAAGTTAGCAAATTTCATTTGCAATTGTCAGAGTCAATAAAAGTTTAGAAATCCAACACAAGTCTGTTATTTGTTTACTACTAAATGTTTATATCCATATATTGCATAACAAAAATGCCATGCATTCCTTCATGCCTTCAAAGTATGGAAAGTAACTAAAAAAATCTGGCGCAGTTAAGTGCACTCCTAGTTTGCAATAATAATTTATTTTCGTACCATCCGGTCTCCCGTTGAGAATCTGTCTTGGGACAGGCATTCACAAAAAGGGAGCTCAGACAGATTAAAAAAAATATGAATAAATACGGATCCTGCTCGAGTACAATGATGCTATAGTTTCTCAAAAATCCATTCACGGAACAGGCACAAATGTGAGTTTTAAAACACCATTGGCCTGCTATGTAGCAAAAATATTAAAAACAATATGAATAAAATCTGCAAATTAAGTGTTGATGAAACAATATTTGAAGTGCGATGTCCTTTTATAGCGTTGAGAACTTCTTTCATAATTGCTCCCTTCATTGAAGCATTTGTAAGGATCTACTTAAGAAGACCCTCGGCCCTTTAGGCGATTTGGACTTGCAACTTAGTAATTAAGCTTATTTCCCGTCTCCGCTTGTTTTGTCATTTGCAACAATTGTGTCTAATTTTGTCACGTCAGTACTCTCGTCGAGACGACGTACTCCAAGACAGTTTGCTCTAATTAATAGTGAAAGGCTAGTTTATGTTGGGAGAGTTGGACCTTCAGACATTGAATAAACAACTAAAAGTAAAAATATAAGAGAAAATTGAAGCGATACACATCAGATATTAAGGCTTACGAGCCAATAACTGAGTATAATTGAAAAGCACGTTCGCGGTGGTTGTTATGAAAGTGAAAAGAATAAAAGACACTGTTTAACTCGGTTGTATGGAACCTGTTTGCGGCGCTGGTTTGCTGAACGTGACTAGACAGGAGTTCACAATGTAAGATTGACCGCGCCAATTGTGGATGGGGAAAACGGCAGACCAACCAGAGCTTATATTGCCCGCAGACATTTAGCCGCTGAATCACATCACAGTAATGTTAGAATGCCACAAATGGTAAAGAATGGAAATAACTAGATTAAAATAAGCAAATTTATACAAGGCTACCATTATTCTAGTATTGTTTTTAGTTTCGGAACATGATGACGTACGTTGATTTATACCACATGTAATAATTTTGATTGCTATAATTGTATTTGTAAACAAATGTTCGTACAAAGGCACCGGTGATTCATATGGACTTCATAAATATCTTATGCGACGGAGATTGCTTTTAAAATATGTGACTAATTCAGCATATTTATAAATAAATAAACATGTTGTTAACGACTCTTAATTAATTATCTTATCAGACGCCCTAATCTTTAAATATGTAATGTTTTCTGATTTTTTATTGAAAATTCCTATATATATTAGAATTTGCCGAATCATCTCTGAGATTTTTCCATACTGGCCTGATGAGTGTTCAAAGAAGCATTCAATGTTTATGTTATACGACACTGCAGCGTACTATTTTAGGCTGGGCAGCCAGGAGGCGTGTCTCCGGTATTTATAAATCGCCGGGCTGACTCATGTGGCCGTCTGAAAACTACGTCTTGTCCCACATCCTTCATTCTGTTGGTATTACTCATAGTGGGTGAACCCGGAATCGCACTTTCTCTATATTAAACTTTTTGTCGTCGTCTACTCTCACTATAAACGTAATTATTCATTTCATAGCATTGAGATATTAGAGTGAGTATTCGTTGCAAACTTATAATCGTTTGAATACGTTTTTTGTTAGAGCATGTTTTCCTATGTCTCTTACATGACCTTTTAATACAAGTCTATACATAGAAAATTATGAATGAAACTTTTCTAATGCTAAAATGGTAAAAAGTATGTACCTACTATATTTTTTTTGAGTTAATATTTTACTATAGATTCGAACTTTTACAGATAATCTTCTTAAGTAATTTATCGTCATATTGAATGACTGTTTTGGTTGCGTATCATTTTAATCACAAGTACCTACTTATTCTTGTTATCATTGTGAATGTTTAGATAAGCACTTGTAAAAATATTTTATTGACTAAATATGACTAGGACATTTTGTCAAAGGGAAAACAGAGGATCCTGAGCAGGGTTACAGGCAGCGATTAGTCTGTATGAACTAACGTTATCTTGTTAAAATACACTTGGATATTTACGTAGTTTTAAGCATGATATGATTAAAATTATGTTAGTCATTCAGTTCAGAAAAAACATGTCGGTATTTATTATTTCAATACGATAAGATTTTTTTCTGCATTTAAAGTCAGAAGAGATAAAAATAAAGATAAATCTACATCATTTAAACTGTTAAAATATTTACAACACAGCCGCTGACTAAAACAAAACAACCCCTGCTAAAGTTAATTAAAATATATTTAAAATAATTTAAAATATCGGATTATGTTGCGTGCATTTACGGAAGAAGATAATTCTTATTAAGCCTTGCTTCGTTTGTATGGGCCATGTCGTTCAACAGGAAGTTTACTATTAGTATTATACGTGTAGTTGTCGAGGAAGTGAGCTGTAGTTTATTTCCCCATTATGCGATACGATTGATGAATGACCAGAAGTGAACATGTGTGCTTGAGCAGATTCAATTCGATCCCTCTCGGCTAACCCCTTCCGATTCAATAGGAACATTGATTTGAATTGGTAAATAAAACGAAACGAATAATACCCTAATATACATCACTATATACGCCCAAATGAATTCATTTCATTCTAAAAAAATATATTTTATCGTTTTATCTCTTAAAGATAAACAACTTTCGAGTGTAAGTGAGTCAGTATTATTATAACCTTGGTAGTTTATGAAATGTTATCGAATAGGAATCAAGTACATTTTTTAATTAAAGCATTCATAACTCGGTGTGTAAAGAAATGCTTTCGGCCAAATCTAATTAAGCGTCGGAACAAAATATGTAAATAGCGGACAAAATCTCGTAGACATCGCAAATCAAAACGAGGGTGGCGCGGCCGATGTTTAATTATGTAAATAAATTTTCATGCGTAGGAAGGAATCGTTAAACAATGCGCCAGATGAGGCTAGCCCTAGCCTCCACTCAATGGTAAAAGTTTGAATAAAGAACAGGCCTGGGGCCAGCTTCGAAACCGGCTTACAATCCTTTTATTTTATTTATAAAGTCACCCTCGCGACGTATAATGACTGCCTGCACGTTTATTTTATAATCCCATCATTAATTTTTTATACGGCGGCTGTGGGTAGACCAAATTTCGTATCGGCTAGGTCGTAACGTAGGTTGAGAGCGATAGTTTTTATAGCATTTTGTAATCAGATTACGTAAAAGGGTTACGTGTTGAAGTCGTTACCAGAACTCTCTCATTTATGTAGAGATTGCTCGAGATTTAAAGCTAGTAAATCCTAAACTCACCCTTAATGAGGGCTTAGGACCCTTCGTGTCCGGAGGCGCGGATGTGGGAGCTCATCACTGAGTCTAATACCTTGAAACAACTTTCATCTTATAAATTAAATTCGATACAGCTATGTGGTTGAATGGCCATTACATAAATATCCTTCAAAGGCCTTTAAAGGTTTTTTTTCAGTATATTTATTTGAGAGATTTTATTCAAGAATAAAACTCTCAAAAGATCTATTGTGACCCTATGGTCACAACTTGCTTTTATACATGTCAAAAAGAAATTTCAATTTTATTTGTTATGTGTACCTATAGATACATAACGTATATAAGTATGTTCAAAACGTTTAGCAGATACAAATGTCAAACCGTCCAGACGTTTGCAATAAAAATTTGTCATTGCGAACTAAATTTGGGCAGGCCCAGAAATGTTATCACCTCATCGTATCGTCAATGCAAGCACAATATCTCATAATATTCTTTATGCTCCCTCTCATAAACAGAAACGATCCTCGGTAATGACACCCCGGCGAGGGGAAGAACGCCTAACCGACCGTTACGGTCGCCGGATATGTGACCGCTGCATTTTATTACCACTTTACTCTGCCACATAATCGACCTTCATGATGAAGGGCTTCTTTCCAACTAATAGTCATTTGGTATGCGGAATCCCTTTTTCCATATGATCATTGTAGCGCCTACTTAAAACATATTTTACTGTCAGTTCGCCTATTAGGGTACCCTTTTTGTTTTTAAACGAATTCAATATTTCTGTTTATAACGCTATAAAAAGGGAATTAACATATTTCTTCGTTTTGTTGCAGGTTGAATTTATAGAGGCATATTGTACGCCACGTGACACAGCTCGGCGATCACCGCAGCGCAGTCGCCGGTCGAGGGAGCCTCGACGATCCCCCGACACATCCAGATGGCGTTACGAATCCCGTCGGCACAACTACGACGTTGACTCGAGGAGACCATACGAATACGAATCAAAGAGATATTTCGGTAGAGAGTACGACGCGGATTCTGGACGTCGACCTGCGTTCGACGCGGAGTCAGCTCGACGAAGAGCAGATTACGAATCAGCAAGACGGACTGACTTTGACTTGTCAGCTCCCGAAGCGTCCAGGCGTAGTCCCGAAAGTGCTCCTGAAGGTTCCGCCGATTCTCCGCCTGAGCCAGCGCCTTCCGCACCATTGCGCCAAGAAAGACAGTCTAGACATCGGACTCAACCATATTACGAATCTGGTAAGTTTATTTCAAGTAATTTATTTTGAACATATAAAGGCTAATTTCTATGAATCTTGTATTCAAATGAGAATATGAGAAAATTGTTATTTAAATTACAAAATGGTGGAAAAACGAAAAATTAAAATTCGTCTTCCGTTTATTTTATAGCATCTAAATAATAGTGTATGTAATTAAATAATTTAATGCCTCAAAACAAATGTGCAACGTGACTTAAATTTATATTTATAAAGTTTATTTTATAAAGTCAACCTAGTTATTCTAATAATAGTGTTTCTCAATAGTGTATTGATTTTTGTAAATTTGTTATTTTGTTTGTTTAAAGTCTTATGTTATGAGAATTTTGTTTTAGTTCATCTCTTAAGAATGCACAAAGCCTCTTTTCTCCCACAACAATCGCGGTTGAGACTTGTTAAGGCATTGTTCTCAGAGACGGTATCTAGTCCTGTCCGTTTGTCGTTGAGATAAAAAGAAAAAACAATCTTGCACGCCATTCCTCGTTACACACATTCTCGGGGTAGGTTAATTAACTTGTTCACGTTTTTATTTTTAAAAGTGGACTATGTCAACGTAGCTTTCCATTGACTTATATGATCATAGCAAATTGGCGAAAACAACTTTCTTGGTCATTTCGAAATAAGTGTGCTTTAAAAAAATGTAGTCGAGTGAGGTGACCGCAGAGTTGTAATGATTTGAGCCATAACTAAGACGATATTACGACATGATGAAAATTATTTTAAAAACGGTTTCGGTACAATCTCTATTATACGAGCTTAAAAATACGTTAAAATACCTTGCATTTTAGTAAATATATTGTAAACTTCCATTGAACATCCACAATTAGACCCGGGGTAATAAACGCCGCGCTGGGCATCAACAACAATGGCAACTTTTAATCAGCCCTTTTTCTGCTAGTTCGTCTAGACTCGGAAAAATGTCCCGACGTAATAAACAGAGGCTTTTGATTGCAATGTCGTTTGTCTATGGAGAGATTTTTCATTTTATCTCGATTAATGTGAGCTATCCACTTACGTAACGAGAGTTTTCTATAGAAGTACATAATGTAACTACTGTAGATGAAGTATTAATCTTTGCAACATATATTTTCAAATGATGAATACTTTATCATGTTTTATGTTCTATAGCGACAACTATTTCAAGCAACTTTGAGTAGAGATGTGTCTAATAGCTACCATGAGCCGTTATTTTAAATACCTCCATTCTAAAACAGCACCTTTTACATTAGTTCAAACGTTTTTGAAAGACATTTAACACGTTAATCGAGGCAATTCAACAAATTTCGACTCGTAGGGGCTTATGTCCATTCACGCGGAAAAGCAATTACGTCACCTAATGACGTCACTTTACAACCCTCTGCGCTAATGGACAATTTGCACTGTTTTCGTATTAGTTACAAAAAGTAAATATAGTGTTTTTTGTTTTTCTCTTAAACATTTAGGGTTATTATCTTAAATATCAACTTATCTGGCGTGTCGTATGGAAAACTATAAGACGCTAGTTGTAGATATTTGTCGCAGCTTGAGGCTTTAAATCCAGACTTTTTGTGTTCAACATGCATTCAGAAGGATTGCCTTTGTTGTGCGAGGCAAGGAATTCTCATTAGGGTATTTCTACGTGCCTTTGAAAAAACATTAGCATCGTATGCACGAGTTAAAAGGGATTTATTGCATTCATTAACCTCAGCGCTGTGAGGGCACTTCAATTAATCTCAAAAAATTAATGCGTATGAACAAACAAGATTGTAAAAATGTAGGTTGAAAATATTATTCTAAAAAAATACGATGTGGATAATTTATATGGTAAACAAAATAAATTTCAATAAATACGCGCATTAAAAATCTTATCTTGCAACAAATCCTTGCATATTTTTTGTTATCATGTAACCTTTAGTTCCAAAAAAAAATACTCTTGTACCTTTAAAAAGTTTAAATGAGGAAGAAATAGGAATAAGATTTACTCAGATTTTTTTTTAATAATAGGGGAACGTTTCGCCATTCTTTATGATTGACTGCTTTCTTGAAGGATCGTGAAAGTACAATCCCGGACGCTCATTTAAACGACGCCACTTGAGACTAACTGCGGCCTCAGACTTACGGAACGTTTACGAACCTACTTCTAGCTCGTTGCTTTCATTTTATCTTCCAAAAGTCTTCCAATTTTCTGGCGACGGTGTAATGTTTCGCAATTTAAATAATATTTTAGTAGGAGATATACCATTTATGTAAAAAACATAAGTTTTTTCTTGTGATCTAATAAGATTATTATTATTTTTAGAATCGAGTTCAGAAGACAGATCATCGTCGACTGAAGGTGAAGAAGACGAATTTGGTGAATTCGACCCATTTGCAACTGCGCCGTCCTTACATTCACCAGATAGTGGTCGATCCGATCCACGATACGCAAACGCTCCTCGAAGAAATCCCAGTCCATACTATTACGGCGATTTGTTTAAGACCGCTCCACCTCCACCTGCTCCTTCAGCACCAACAGTTTCATCGACGTCTTCATCTCGTGGGCCGCGATATAGAAAGTCAGCAAGCCTTGACGCTCCTCACGTTGCCCCAAGACCAAATCTGCCTAAAAGATTTTCAGTGGCAGAAGATGGCTTCCGTGAGTTAGAACGATCATCATCATCGTCCGGCGAGAGCGCGTGGATGCCGCCAAGGCGTCGCGGGCGCGACGCGGCCGGCTGCGCGTGCGCCGCGCCCGAAGATGTAGAGGAGCATAGATCTTCTCGTAGCGTATTTTACGTGCCGGCGCCATTGCCACGCTGGCCACAAGAAATGACCACACGACAGATTTACGAAACGGCCTTCGACTGCAAAATAGCACGTTCCGACGATGACTTAGATGATTTTGATCGTGTCAGTAATCATCCAGCTCTTTTACAAGCCGAGGAACGTAAAGTTATTTCATCAGCGTCATCTGCATTCGAAGCCGTTGAAAGAAGTGAACCAGATTACAAAGGTCGCCGTAAGGTGACTATGAAAACAGATAGCGTCCGTCGTTCAAAGATTCCTACTATTCGCCAAAAGAGAGAAAATGAGAGCAATGCATCAGCACTCTCAGAAGAGATGGAGAAAGTGCACATTGAAGATGATGATCGTACATCAACATCTCAACTGCCCCTGCGCGGTTACACTCCTTCTCCCCCGTCTACAGCGCCTTTACCTACAAAGTTTCAACAAAAAGATGGATCTGCGATGAATAGCATAAAAAGTGCCCCAAACTTGCCTCAAACGCAGCCATCACATCCCCGCCTGAAAGACTTAAGACTGCCAGTGAAATCATTACGTGCGCGTGACACGCCAACGAGTAGTGATGCTAGTATGACCGATGTTAAAGCCTCTGTATCCACAGAGCTTGATGTCGGACAACGTTTAAGGGATTCCAGCCGCGAGTCTCGTGATGGTGATGATGAAAGGGTGCAATCAAAAGACGGTATTTTTTTAGAGATTAAGGGTCGACCCACTTCCGATTCTGATACACCCGAACTGAATCGGTACAAGGGGCCTAAGGGGGTCGGCCCTATAATGGAATTCAAAGGCAGGCCTGGAGTCGCTCGCCCACGACGGAAGTATTCCAGCACCGAAAGTATGGCAACAAGTAGTAGTGGTGGAAGTATGGAATCACTTAGAAGTAGCAACAGCGAAGGCGACAGAAGTAGTAGTAGTTCTGAAAGTCGACACTCATCATCATTAAGTTCGCATAGCTCAGATTCTGGAAACGTCCCATTTATGAAATCACATCATATGCAACTTTCGGGGTTTGGACATCATCCGACTAAGTTACATATTTTAAGTCCGATATCAGATAAATCTTCTCAAGAGCCAGCATCGGAAACATCAGATAATAATAAAAATAACAATTCCCAAAAAGTATCTCCTGAAGATGCTGAGACGGGTAACACGACAATACAAACTACTGTTGAAATTTTACCTAAACCTAAAAGGCGAGCCTTACAAAATAGGAATCTATTAAATCTGACATTTAGACATTCAACTCCCGGTGACACAGAAATACAAGGATCTGATAGTGGCATATCAATACATTCAAGGGAAGGTGTAGATTCACGAAATGCGTTTATAAATTTCAAGAACAGCAACACAGAAGAGGAACGCAAAGATGACGCTGTTGATCTATCTGACCTTCCATTTGACATGCCCAAATTACGAAGACGACGAGCCGAAGCAGAAGTCGATCTCCGTACATTACCGTTCGATATGCCTAAATTACGACGCAAATTACGCGGCCAATCCTTGCAATTGAACAGTGATTTTGGAGAGGCTATATCAAACGCTTCTTCCAGTCAAAGTGTTCAAGATTTAAATCAAGGTGAGTTAAATATATTTTATTACATTTTTAGTATTTTTTGAGTCATATTACAAAGAATCAAAATCCATTCTATCACCGATCGAATTATGTTAAAGCCTATTACGTCACAAGGTTTTACATGTCAATCCCATAAGAAATCGCGGAGGGTCTGTCGTCTTGCATCTTCGAGTTCTGTCTGTAACTTGAAGTGACTGCTACCAAATTATGCCGATTAAGACGTATGACTTAGGATTGCTGTATACAAACTGCTCCGACGCCCTTCTAATATTTAATTTACTTGAGTGCTTTTTGTGGGAAGTTTTCCTGTATGTTCTGGGCAATTTATAAAAGTACAGTTGAGTTAAGAGTTTAGATAGGTTATTGTTTGACATTTAATGACCTCTGACATTTTGTAAACGCATTTATCTGGCATGACACATAATTTTATTACTTGAATTTGTTAGCTTATAATAATAAAATGGTACTTAGTGATAACGTTTCAAATATATATTTTTTTATTATTTTACAGGAAAGAAACATCGCGAGAAACTAACATTGAATTTTGAAAGTGGCATTGGTAGCTCCGGTAGTGCTAAAGGGTTACACTTGAACTTAGGACCTATTGCACCGCCACGGGACCTGGTTGATGCTACTCTTCCACTAGACCGACAAGGGTGAGTTGATTTTATGATTCTCATTTCTAGTTCATTACTAAACTTATAGTATAGACATATAAATAAAAATTAAATTTTTACTTGTAGTAACCTTTCATATAAAAAACTTATACCTATACTTACACTTATTATACAACATAAAAATAAAGTTTTTATAATTTTTTTTTCTATTTCAGGTGGTATCACGGAACGTTATCGCGTTTGGAAGCTGAGGGCTTACTAAGAGATGCAGATGAGGGAGCATTCTTAGTGAGGAATAGCGAATCCGCTAAACACGATTACTCGCTTAGCTTGAAGTGAGTTTCTGACCATTTCTTATTAATTATGATTATTTTATTTTCAAAATTATCTGGCATGATACATAATTTTATGTATAGTATATTATTTGATTAGACAGATATTTTAAATATATTTTCTTTTCAGGTCTACCCGTGGGTTTATGCACATGCGTATTTGTCGAGGGGGCGACGGTTACACTTTGGGAGGCGCCGCCACGGCCTTCCCCAACGTACCTGCTCTAATGAGACACTACGTCACGGCTCAAAGACTGCCAGTCAGAGGCGCCGAACACATGGCGCTATCGACTCCACTGCCAGCTGTAATGCTTTGAAATCTTTGGGAAACATTGATTGGAAATAATCAAAGAGCCCAATGTATGAAGCTCATTCAGCTTCTTTGACGTTCGTTCGCTTTGTAGGAGCTCGGACGGTACACATATACATTTTTGTAGCACTCAGCCCTTATACGGTACAGAGAGGAGAAACTGTATTAGCGGCCAAGTGTATGTATATAACGAAGACGCAATTAACTTGGAGTTTTGTGTCAAATTTTGTTTTTGATACTTAAGCGTAAATATAGCAGCAGTTATTTATTGTATGTGAATAGTTTTAGTAACCAGTGAATAATACCAAAGAGTTAGGATGTACGTACATAGAAATAATTTTCTATGGGGCTTGCAAATTGTTTGTCTGCTCAGAACGTTATCATGTACCGCTAAGAGCTCGCACTTTTATTATGAACGTCTCAGAATTAATTTTTTTTTCAAATATTCCACGATAACAAATGCAATCCAGCTCGAAGGACCATACAAAAATTGAGACACTATTAATAAAGTGCGTGCTTTGTACTTATGCTAGTCCCAATACCGCAGCAACCTGTATTGATATTTAAATTATTATGTACGTAATTATTAATATGAGTTCCACAGTAACATTAGAATTAATCTTTATTTGTCTAAGTAATTTTATTTACTGTACACTTATTACTCATATGATAAACAAGTTAGTTTTGTTAAGCAAATATATAATATATATCACTAGAATCACGTAAATGAAGACGTATTGTACGATAAACTATGACCACGGTCAAGAGCCATTTAGATGACATAAGGGCCGCTTAAACCGTATCAGCTGTTATTATATAAATGGTTTTATTTTAATTTAATATCTAATTTAGTAGCTACATGTAAGAAGGCCTAAAAGCGTAATGCTTAAATTAATATTAACTTTTGTTTAAATATTCATTTTAATTTATAGATAAAGGCAAGTATATGTTATGCTTTTGTAAATGCCGAATGGAAAAATTATGTATTCATGGTGAAAAATGAGGTCGAATGTACTAAAATGACTGTCTTTCATTAAATAAAACAATTTGTGAGTGAACATTGTTATCACATACTGAAATCAACAGATTATTATAGACCGTAGCGTCGTTGATAGAAAGTTGGTTTTAGCTTATTAATACTGAAGTGACTCATCGACTTATAGTCACGAAAATCGTATCGATTTGAAAAGGTACAAACTGGTACACGAACTATGACACTCCTACAAGGCGGTCTCTCTATCCAAGTATTTTCTATTTTAGCAATAGTCGTAAGAACAAGCAATTTCGCACCGTAGTTTAAAACAATAGATTTTCATCAATTTGAGCTTTAGAAAATAAGTACAGAGTACAATCACTGTTATGAAATAGTTCTTCAAAGTGTAATTTAATGAAAGTCCATATGAATTTACGATAAGGGACGTTTAGTATTGAAGTATTCATTAGATAATTTAGAAAGACCATTTTGATACGGCTTTCATACTGTATTTATATGAAAAATCGTAGCAGACATTTCAATTTTACTGTAGGTAACTCCGATGTTATATGGCACGGCATACGATTAAGATCATAGAAAAAGAATGCACATGTTATGTAACATTCACATTGACTTATTTATATTTTTTGTTATATTAGATTTAAGTAGGTTTGTAAAGTGTTTATGGGCCCCTGGTATTTATAATCCATAGATAAGTTTTTCATTTAACATTGTCGCTTTATTTTGAAGAATATTCTAGAGTGAGATGTCTTATAATACAAAACAATTATATATATAAGGTCAAACACCTTTGCTGTATAAGATTCAATAACAATAATATTTCACAATAAAGCGACGGCGTAATGAAGGTGTCAGCTATTATTTCTTATCGTTCTTTCTGTGATTTAGTTTGATAAAAAGAAACGCCAAAAAAATTAGTATGTAATTATAAAAAAAATCTTATGTGGAGACGCTTTATTGATACGATGTCCAGGCGACACGACTGTTGATAATGCAACGTGATCTCATAATTCTTCCCTGTATGCTTCAGTTACCTTAGATTTAATTTCGATTAATTTGTACCTGATTTTGAAAACTAACGATGTTGTTTGAGACTTAAAAATTACGTTTTAACAGATTTATTTTGTTACTAAGTAGACACATTAGTAATAACTGTAGTTGTGTATGGGAACGAGCGAATTTCAATGTATGTGAAAAAAATATAATTGTATGTACTTTACTTAACCACCGCGGAGCAGCTTGAGCAAGCGTGCAACTAATTAATTATTAATACATAATTTAGTATAAATTTTTATCACTAAGTGGATAATTTATGTGAACAAGATTAAACTATGTTTATTTATTACACCATTTGCACTTATAAAGTGCCGTCGCTCCGAGTGTTTCTTTGACAAGGCTTTTTTATTCGATGTCCGTAGTCGTATGTATGTCGGGATGCCCTGTTAAGATGAAATGCGAGTTTTATCTTGTTCATGCATTTATTTCCTTTGTATTTAAAGTAGTAAGTGCATAATGGAAGGTAGAATAATAAATTCCTGTTGGAAGTTTTGAAGTGTCAAAATTTTTTCATGAAACGACGTAGGTTCGGGTCGTATGTTAGGTAAAATTATAGCTTATCGTAGTTATAATCAATTATAATTTTTGAAGGTGTAGTTTGAAATGAATGACGAAATAAAAAAAATCTTAAAAATATATTTACCTTTTATTTATTAAAAGCCCCTTTTATATACCTATCTAATTGTGTTTATTTTTATGGATAATATCTGATCAATAAAGAAGAAAAAATACAATTACCAAAATAAGTTACCAATGAAATACAGTTAAAACTACCAACATCTTGGAATATGATACATGTGAACACGCCTATTACCTAGAAATGGTTTTTTGCTTTGTGCATTGATGATGTGATGGAAATTTTGTAAGGGTATTCTTTACTTAATCAACATACTCAGAAATTATTATTAGAATTTATCCACACATTTCTGTGCGTACATGCCTATATTTATAATGTACCTAGGTCTAAGGTGAACATGAAAGACATCTATGGCACAGAGTAGATATAGTATACAGAGACAAAGCTTCATAAGAACGTCAAAAATTGTCACCTATTTTGGTAGGGTGACCACCCTACATTAGGTGAAGACAAATGAAACAAAACATTAATTAAATAATTTTATTATTCAGTATGACAGTAACAAAACAAACAAAGTGCGTCGCGCTAACTCTGAGCTTGTCCTCTAGCGAGCGATCGTCAACTGTTTTTTTCCTAAGTATCGACACGAATTTGACAGGCAGCTAGAGGACACTCACACATACCCCGCGTGCTTGTAGTAGTGCAATCGTTTCGCGCCGTTGTTTGAAGCTTTGCTTCTGTATACTTTATCTATTCTGGGTCTATGGTCTATGGACAAAATAATTTGAGGACCTTTAACCTGTGCAAAATATGAATACCTATTTATTTAAATACAAAATTAATTTCTACAAGTTGAAAACGATTCTAAGTGTTGATAATTACTATAAAGAATAATTTATAAACTGATTTTAAAATAAATAAACTTATAATCTAAGTACTGAAGAATCCCTGGGGCGACATATTATATAACTAACATAACTTTTTATTTTTCCAAAAAAAGCAACTCAAGTTTTACTTCGAGAAAATAGAAGACAGACAGGCGGACATGGCGAAACTATAAGGGTTCCGTTTTGACAACGGAACCCTAATAAAAAGTTACCTAATGAAAAATTTTGGTACCACTAAATTTTTTTTCTGCTTTAATTTCATTTTATCCAAATCATACACAATATATTGTACCTTAAATTTTAATAGTTAACTAAATGCTGTATAAAATATAATTAATTCATCATTGCTTTGTATTTCTCATATTCTTCTATATTTTTACTTTTTATTCTCATATTCTTCTATATTTTTACAGTGCCATCTATTGGGTTTCATAAGAAGCAGTATCCAATAGGTAGTTCTTTTTCGTTAGACATTTATTTTGGCTATCAGAACCTGGAAGTTCTAGTTTCAACCGTTAGATGGCATTGTTTGATACATACATTTATAATATGTACAAGAACAGGATTTGTTAAGAAAATTATCATTTTTATTATTTAATAATCATCGAAAAATACATGATGGTTTTTATATAGTCGTAGTTTTTTAAAATGATTAAATGTAGTTATAAAATTAAAAAAAAAAACATTCATGGAAATTTGACTTGTTGGTAATTTTCCCGCAAAAAGTTTATTTTTATTATAAACGGTTTTATTTAGCTCACCCCGTTTGTTTTATTTATTATTTATTCTTGGGTCAAATTTAGTAATTCAAATTTC
>DVXP01001025.1:0-16549 GCA_018235645.1 Junonia grisea | reverse complement strand
CCGGTTTTCTGTGAGGCCGTGGTATCACTCCGGTCGAGCCGGCCCATTCGTGCAAATGCGTGGCTCTCCCACGGTAAAATATAATCAGTTCGTCAATATTTTCATTAAGCAATTTGATTATTGAATTTAGTTTTAGTTTTTGTAATACATTTTATAATGTTTGGCACAGTTATGATATTGTACACTGTTCTTAATTTCAATGACTTATTCATTTGTTATTCTCATGTGAAACATTTCTATTTAACGCCTTCCTACTAATATGGTTGCTATTTAAAAATGTGCGAAATTGTTTTACATGAGTTTTCCATCACCGGTACATTTACGGCGATGTCGTGGGAAAAATTACCATGCATTGTGTTTTCTCTGACCCGCTAACAAACGCTTTTGTATAATATATTTACATAAAATGTGTTCAGATTTTTTCAAAAGTTAAAACGTTTAGAGGTATATCTTTGATGTTATTTTTTCCTTTTGAATTAAATTACGTTGAGTGATTCTCATTTTATTTACCTGTACAAATAGCCGATTTTTTTATAAAAAATCTTTTTTATTCGAAAAACCTTCTTGATTACTTACGCCGAGCCAAAAAAAAATCATTTTACACACAAACAAGATCCATAACAGTGTTATCAAAACACGTATTGACAAGCCTTTTAAAAACCAAATTAATTAGCGAAAGAACGCTCCGATTAAATTAACACCAGCTCTTGGTTGAAGCGGCGAGAGTCCTTCACAATGGTATACGGTTTCATGATGGGAACGAGGCAGAAGTTCCACTCGAGTGCGCGCTATGATGCCTATCGACAAGTGTCGTATCACCGTTATAATTACACGTACTTACGGGTACGTAGCGCCCGCATCCGATTGCTATCGAGACTGTGTGAACGTTTTGCTTATAAATGGGGATTTATGATTTAATTTTAATTTATTCGTTTTAAAAAACTGACACTTAACGTATTTGTGATTTTTTTTGGAATCATGAGTTTGCAAAACTGCAACACGCAGTAGGTGTATGAAGGTAATTCTTCTGCAATATGGATAAAGAAATCATAATGACATAATGATTGATTTTTTTAAATCTTTATTTATAAGAGGGTTTTGTCAGTGATGGCCATATTGGGCACCTACATATTTAAACTATATACCTACAACATCGATTTTATATAAAATTTTAATTTTATGATATTCATTTAAGCTATAGTGTTGCACCTAACTTTCTACTACTTATATAATTATCATTATATATTAACAATGATTTATTGTTTGTTGGCTATGTATACTTTGTATATAATTTATAATTCAACAGGTATTCGACCTTGCAGTCATGCTTCAAGCATCTTTGATGGTGATTTATAGCTCTATGCTTCAAGTAAAATTGATTCGCAACGGCTCGAACAACAACATCATATACAGTTGGAAACCATACCATTTTACGTTTTATAGACAATTATTGTATAGCATTATGTATAAAATAATATGAATTTGCTTGTCTCGTATTTTAAAATTTAAAAAAGTAATTCCTTCAGATTGTTCAATACAGGATATCTTCCTTTTGCGTAAAAAATAATTATAAATCAAAGTCATGATAAACATATACCAACGATAAAAAGATTCAACTTCAAAGTGCTGTTAAATATAATTAAATTTTCCAGCCCTAAGGAGCATTGAAATACCAACGCAATTAAGAACCCTTGAAACAATTTACTCCTAATTGCACTTGTTCATTTTGCCCGCAGACTGTCTGCGATTTCTCTTTGATGTGACAGAATAAAAAAAAGGAATATTTTACTCCAATTAAAAATCATTTATTATGCATAACGAATTTTCCGAAAATTTCAAAGAGTAGGACAGCTTGTTTAAAATACAGCCATATATAAATCTTCAAATTCTTTGTCACTTATTAAATGCTGTATAACATACATTTTTGAAACCAAGAATAATTCATTTAAATCTTGTGGAGTTAGGAAACGTCATTGTTTTGATATTTTCAAAAAAAAAGGAATTTTGAATATAATGTATATTATTTGTCTGGCCATAAAAATTAAATATTTGCTGACACTATGCTGAAACATTTGTCCATGACATAATAGCATTGGATGCACAGACGAAGAGCTCGTTCCTACTTGTCGTGTGATCTTAATCGGATGTTTTAGTGCCAAAACTTTTTATATAAAGCTATTCTACACATGTCTGAATACGATTTTGTGTCGGCACCGACAGTTTTGAAAGCTTCATATCGGACCTCGCTCGCCTATAATCATGTATAGCGCCGTTCATACGCGTAGTTGCAAAATTATTAAATTTTTAAAATATTTTTTTTATTAATTAGTGCAAAATATGGTTCATAATTATTTTTGGTTAAAATATTCTTATAGATAATTAAAAAAAACTTTTGTAAGGCTGAACGGTCACGGATCTTTGCCTTAACCTAACATATAGAAATTAAACAACAAAAACAATTAAAATTGGCGGGAATATAAGATTATTAATTTAAAAATTATAGTAATAGTAGATAAATAATAGCACTTTTTGGTTCTTTAGGACGACTAAATCATAAGTGTGAACAGGCACATTCAATTAAATTTCAGATCCGACACACGACAAGTGGGAACAAGCTCTAACTCAGTAAGATTTGGCCAAGAAATATCTATTAATTATGATGTTGCTATCCGTAGAGTCTACCGTGTTACTTCAGTTGTTCCTAGTTACACTAGCCCAAATAAAATAATAAAATTCTACCTAATACAAAACTTCCTCCTTTTTAGGGCCTTCAATAAAATACCATAAAAGTGCTGCTTACAATTTGATTGGTATTATTACCTACAGGTAAATGATAAATTCGTAGCTAAAAGCTTGTAATATTTGAAATTATTGTAGTTTCAATTAGTTACTAATGGTTTTGTGATACACATTGATATAATATTATGACTAATAATAATTTGCTGTTTGATTAATATATTATGAATGAATCCAATTAAAGCGTTGGATGAATAATTGTAATGTTATCCTCATAGGTGACACATTTACACTGATGTTCAAAATTATCATTTGCAGCGATAGCCGTTGCGGTTTCACTACGTAAAATTATGCGGAACTTATGATATGTAATATGACGTATAATTAAATTATTGACTATGAAATACGTACCTACATGTGTAACGTGTTTTGTTATTTTTAAATATATTTCAGTCCTGTATAAATTCGTTAAACTTCGTTTACCTTTTATACTTATATTTGACGCGATTGCAAGTTTGAAATGTGAACAGATTTTGAACATAAAATAGTATGAACATAATATCCCCAGGTATAAAATAGTTTGTTTTTAGCTCTAAAGAGGGTTGAAATTTTCAAAGAACTGGGTCATGAGAAATTTATTCTGCTACGATAGTTACTTCTTCAACAAAATATAAAATCAGACAATCTCGCGCTGAATGATGAAAACTTATTACTGGAAGTTTTAGTAACTTTGTCACTTTTGTGGCCTGGAATATTGTCGAGCTTTATCAAAATAAAGTGACATGAAGCGATTATGCCCATCATAGTTTGCGATTTTTGATAAGTTCTATTGTTGTTGTCAAGGAGCAAAAGTAAATATTAGTGTAGTGACGCAATTTACATCTAATAATTTTCTACACCTCGTCGTTTACTTTTTAAGCGCTTTTTGACCTTTTTATGGTTTCATTTTCTTTTTACAAATATCACTATATCTATATTGTCTAAACAACAAAGATTATTCTAAATTTTGTATTAATAAGGCAAATATCTATATATATATATATATAATTCTTCCGTTACTGAGTGAGTGAGTGAGTGAGTGACTGAGTGACTGACAGACAACGCATAGCCTAAACCATTAGACCTAGAAACTCGAAATTTGACACACATATACCTTGAGTATCCTAGAGGTGTACTAAGAAGGGAGGTTTTAAAACTCCCACGGGATAAGGAATAAATGGAATTTATATTTTCGAACCAAAAGTAGCTCTATCTCCGTAACTATAATTATTAGGGCTTTCAAATTTATCATGCAAATAGGTTAAACCAAAAACTAAAAACTATTTTAGGATATTTCGGAACTCCAGAGGGACAGTGAACGGGTCATAATATATATGTCTGTTTATTCCAGGTAATTTTCGGAACGGGTGGATCTATTATGACGGGACTTTCACAGCAGGTACTACAACGACTAAGATAGCTCTATGCAAGATTTTGAAAAAATACAAAAATCGATATAACTTTTAAACTACAAAAAATGCAAGCGAAGCCGCGGGTAACAGCTAGTTAAAAATAAAAATTCGACAAATATAAAAATGCAATTGCTTCAACAGTGTAAAAATTCTGAAAAAAAGTGATCTTTAAATTCCAAGCTTTTCTTCTTAAGTTTTAGTTAATTGCGAAGTAACTGAAAGATTAAATTGGTTTGCGGGAAGAAAAGTGTGGAAATTAAAGGGTCTTTTTAAAATTTTCCACAGGCGTTGAATAGACTTAATTACCAGAATCGCTTTCATGGCTGATGTCGTATACTTAAGTGAATCTAGGCCGGACGAAGTTTCTGGACCAGAAAGGACATTACCCACCCATTGTTCTAGCACTTGAGTTGCATGAGCCGACGCCGACGTTACGTAAATAAGTCATTCCGTCATTGTGGTTTATGCGTCTTTTAATGCTTATTTAATGTATCTGTAGCAACAAACGCGACAACAGTTGTTTGTTTGGCATTGTTCTGTTTTCCTAATTGACAATATTTGAAATTATTGCGTTCTGCCTTTTGTGAAGTATACCTAAATATTTTTACGTAAATGACATATCGTTATGTTGATTTCATTGAGGAAAACAGGAAGATTACCTGATATCTTCTACACGAGTAGTGTTGCCAAATAATGCTAGAGAAAAACAAAAAAATTAATAAGTTTGTGTCCTTCCATTTATAGTCCAATTGCGCTGTATTCTCTTTCGATCTCTTCTCTGTCCAACTTTTGCGATAACAAATACGATCAAATCTTGAAAGTTAGATTGTTGTTCCATTAAATATTGTTCTGCAAGGGGAAGAACTATTCTTAATCTACATATTTTGTACAAACTTTTAGTGATTTTCCTGTTTTTGAGTCTGGTTGCTTTAAATTTTCTTTATTTTTCTATTTGTATTCTTATGATAAATAAGACCTTTTTCAGTGTTTATTGTACTAATGGTTATGTGGTGTAGCTTTTCTGCTGAATTCTATCACGTTTACTTACCAACATATGTGTATGAGTCACACCAACCTCACAGGATTCTCATCAGAATATTAATGAAATATGACTAATACGGTAACACACGACAATTTATTGTTTAGGTTAAAGTGGATCAAACAATTAGTTAATACTCAACTTAGGCATTACTAGTAAAGATACCAGTAATGGCTCTACAACCACTTTCTATTTTTATATTTTTTACTTGCCTTGAATATTTTAATAGAGTAAAATGACTGGCGGTGAAATTTAAGTTAAATAGTTCATATATACACATATCTGAGTTTCATAAGGTAAGTACGAGAGCCGCTAGCCTTACCCCATGCCATGCCTTATCTTATTTCCTATCACTCTTCTTCCTTCCCTTTTAACTGAAGTGCATTTGTTTACTGTAAATTTACATTGTTGGCGTCATGTTGACTGTTTTTAATTGATCACTACCACAGTGCCGCCCATGGACAACTGCAATAAAGATAAATAAATCTGTTTTGCTTAGGAATAGAATCAAGCAAAGGGAGATTGGGTAGTCCCTGTATGAAAACTACCTTAGAAGTTATGAGGGAACAGATGAATATACCACATACATTCATACATACAAACAATCAGGTCAAAAATCATAACCCTCCTTTTTGCTTCGCCGTAGTCGGGTAAAAATCACTTAATAATAAGAAATATTTTTTAAATTCTTTATATTTACTGGGGTTAATTTTAGACTTAAGTATAGCTTAATGAAAATTTAATTACAACAAAAAACCTAAATGCTGCCATCTTTACTGAGCAACTTTAACTTTTTAATAAAACAGAGTTACGACTCTATACAGTCGTCTCTACATGATCAAGGAGCTTACACTTCAACTAAGTTCAGACACATTTCACGAGATGGCGCTTTTATACAAATTAACAAGATGACACCTCAAGTTATGTAAACTTTTAGAAAGCTTCGGCAACTTATTTTAAACATGTTTGTGTTGGATGTTTAGGAGATTCAAAATATTTTTTTCTTTTAGTATTTACAATAATTGAAGATGTATATAAGAAAGTATAATATCGATGAGTATAAAAAAATTATAGCTGTTTTGCTCAGGTTAACCTCGATATGCGAGCCCCGAGCTAAGTTGTGAACGCGGGAGCACGGCGGGACCCAGCCGCCGGCCGGCAGTGCATACTTGTTCGCCGCGGTGACAGGTGGCACGACGCCACAAGTTACTTGAGTTCGCGTATCCCACTCTTTTGTTTATAACACTTGTTGTGCACCTTAACCTATAACTTTTAGACGATTCAAAGTTTATTACATGCAAAATATCATACATAAATATTAACTTGAAAAGTGTTGTGAAAGTGTGTAGAGAATACTGGCTTCAATGTTCGCAAGTACAATTTGAGTGCGAAATTGTCATAAACTATGTTCACTATCCTCGCATGGATAGTGTGAAACAGAGCTGAGTTTTTGTTCCCAGATTTAGTAAGTAGTTGTGATTCTTATAAGTTTTTTGTAAGGCGGTCATTATGGGTAATTTTTCCGTTCAGCGAAGCGCATTAGGCAGTATAAACAGGGCGCTGATGTGATTGTTGTGCTTTGGCAGCGGTCGTGGTCAGCTATGGCTGAGTTGAACGCCCGCCACCGTGGCCGGTGTCACTCATCCGACCACAATATTACCTCACCTTGCCAGTAATGATTCTATTAGACTCGATTTAGCCACAATTGCACGGACTGTTTATTCTACTTATCAACGATAAAGTCGCGACCGTACTGAGAGCATCTCTGTACCTTAACACGACATTAATGCTTCCTAGTGTTAATTTAAATATTTTCAATTCCATTCGGTCTTGGTGGCCGACAACCTTTATACGAGCACCCATTTCGAATAACTAAGTAGCTCACCGTCTACTTATTCAAGTGTCATTCAAATTCCGTGATACTAATTCTAAGATTTCTACGAATTTTATTAAAATTACAATATTTATTTACTTCGTAAGTCGTAAATAATTTTATGAAATCGATTCGTATTTCATAGCCACAATTTTTTAGAGACATTCATAATATTATGTTTCACAATGCATATATTATAAAATACAACATAAAATATACATATGTATGTGTGCTAACTAAAAAAACGCATGGTCTAAATAAAAAAAAAAGTATACAGATATAATAAATATCTTTCGGTTGTTATTAAAAAAATGGCCTTTTACTTATCCCAAGACACTACATAAATACATAATGCAACGTATGTTTATATTTTAACTCTGGTTTTTATTTAGAACTTTGCTTCTATTATCATGTTGGAAGTGTACTTTTAAGGGAATCGATGAAATCCAATAGCCGGTTTTTCAATAAATATAAGAATCTCGAATCGAATAAGTTTTACGTTCAGGAAAATTAATTTGATCATAAAAATAAAACGGAAAGTAAATAATAGTAAGGAATAACATTCAATTTAAAATTCAATTACGTAAAGTTAATGTCAATGTTTTTGTTTTAACGACTTCATCTGCTTTTATTGCCGAAAGGGAGAGAGAATTAACCTTTAAAAATCAATTCATGAACGTCTATAAAAGTCTAATTAAACCGTAAAAACGCTATGAAGTACAATTAGTATTTTATGAATGGTCATTCATTTTCATAATATACATAATTATGTCTCAACTCATCCTAGTAATAGTTATATAGTTTTAAAGAAAGTTTATATTTAACGAAAAAATGTACTACAATTGCTTTAAAAAATGTTTTTACTGCGAAAAACTGTCTGAAACTCTGAAAACTATTTTCATTGTCATTATTTTAAGCTGTGCTATTTTTAAATTATTGTTTTATTTCCTATTTCATCCCTGTTAGTTCGAGATAAAAGTAGTTTATATGCTTTCCCAAGGTCTTATCTATATCTAAATATAAAAATTCCTCAAAATTAGTATATTAGTTGAGTCCGAACATTTTAAATTATTTTTAAATAGAGTTTGTAACAAGTATTAGAGGTTTTTGAAATACTATTAATTGCTTTATTTGTAAAGAATTTTCCCGTAAAATGATTGCGGTTTACAATTATTTATGAGTTCGCACCGTAAGAATTTGGTTAGGGTCAAGTGTCTCCTTATCCGCGGTAAGGACACGAAATCGCAGTTCACTCTGAGAACCGTCCACTTGAAGTTTTTCCCGACTCCTTTATCCGTTGAAAATATTTATAAGATTTAATGGCAGCCGAACCAACGATTCTGTTAATTGATCTACCGTTCATAATTTATTTTTAAATTCTTTTCTTATATTTTATATTTTTATTGTTTATATTTTCCATAATGTATGTAAAAAAGTTTAAAAAACATATTTTATAGTTATTTTTTATATTTATATAGGTATTACTTAGAAGATTTTTTGTGACAAGGTTGACTTGACTTTTAAATCAATAGGGATCTATATCATGTAGAGATAGCAATAAAAATTTAAAATTATATAATATCATATTTACACTCAATATTTAATTTTCTTTCAAAAATAATAATTCACAGATGCATTATTGTTATAGTTTTATTACAAGTTAATTTTGCCAAAAGAATAAAAATCTAGTAATTACTAATAGGATAGCGTTAAAAATTATGAGGCATACCAATACTTTCAATAACATATCTACTTGTCTTTCTTAAGTTCTAGAGCATAACTTATTTACGCACATAGTGAGCAAGTAGATTGAGATCAATGCCAAATAAGAGTAGTTTGACAACAATGAATTGTTATTTACTTATAATACACATGATATTTTACATTATGTTAATGTAAAGAAGTAAAAAAGTAAAGTACCTACCTATTCAATTAATAGCAGTAGTAGTGAACAGTAAAGTACTAAAGTTAAAAATATACATAGTTACATTTAAAATTACTTGCAGTAAATTATGATGATAAACAATACAAAATTTGATATTTGAAAATTTAATAATCGTTTAAGGTTTAACACAGCACAGTTTTTCCCGAAAAACTTTTGTAATAGTTTTTATTAAAGTTCCGTATGCACGTTGTTCGTAAAAAGCGCAACGAGCAAAAATTTCATATAAAATGAACAATTAAAAACATTTCATTTTCACATGGAGCTCTATTGATTAGTTGCATCATAACCAGCGTCGAACAGAATCGTACGAGTAAATGATTCGAATATGACATGAATATTCGCGTCCGTTCGGCGGCGCGGGTGCGGTGGGGACGGCTGGCGGACAATGGAGCCTTTGTTGCACAATGCCCATTTCCGATTACCAGATTGAATCGTGGCCGTCAAAGCGCTCCTGTTCCGATAATCGCACTAAAATATACCATATAGCTATAGAATAAAAGGAAACAACAAGGGAAGGATTTTGCGAAATTGTTTTTAGTGTATTAGTTGCTTCTGCACTAAATAGGAGCTGGAAAGTTGAAAATTACATATAGACATGTTAAAATACATATAAGGTAATGTAATAGTAATATTGCATTCAAGTAATTGAAAACTAAAGCCTGATGCCGTACAAATCTTGACAAACTTGCACGCAACAGTGGACCCCTGAGTCAATATTTCGCTCCAAGTCGAGAGCCCGTCACGAACAGTTTGCGGTCAGAAACTTCCAATCGGAATCGAACTAATATCGCTTCATTCGCTTCACGCTACGCTTCTCGAGTCATGGATTCTCAAAGTTTAGTTGTTATTTAATAGAATCTTATACGGGTGGGCACATCATTCGTATCCAGAGAAACGATACCCGCTGCCTCTGCTCATTGTTGCGAAAGTTTAGACGAATTTGCGACGATCGCATTTCATTAAGAGGCGTTTTGGTGTGAAAGGAACGCTTCACAAAGGAGTGAATATAGAGCAAAGTTTTAGAGGGTTATTCGTTAGTTGCTCTCTCGCAGGTGAAGCGCTACGCCTTGAATATTTTATTATACGTAAATTTATCGTTCAGTATTTTTATTGCGTATTTTTGTTTCCAAAAATATTCCATTCTGTTTTAAAGGATAATAAAACATCTATCTGTTACTATACACTTTAGATTATTTATTTATAAGGTCTTTCATTATTGCGAAATTCTTATCTGAATATACTTGAATTACGAATTACGTATAACAAGAACCTTGACTTAAACCAATAACGTTTCTCTGTAACACGAGCGCCCATTCATAGTTAATAGAAACAATTAATCTCGTACCCGGGATTTCAGTGGGGCGCTTTGGATCTCACACTCATGCATCGTTCATATCCTAATGCGCTGTCGGCAAAACGGTCGTTATTAAAATTCCATTTAAAACCGTCAGTCTTTCTACACTCGCAACTGACGATCCTTAGTTAACAAGTGCAACTTTTTAATTAACGCTCGTATTAATAGTTTTCAAAAAGTGAAGTAATAAATAAAATATTCGGTCAAGTAATTTCTTCTCACGCAATTCAAATTCGATCAATACAAATTTATAGACTCCAGTTAACATTATTTTTCTCGTAACTTTCATAAATAGTATTATTCTCCATAAAATAATATTTTCATTGCGAAACGGTCCTTTTTTTTTTGGGAAAACTCGATAGTCACAGGCAATATACTTACACATCACTTTTTCTTACGAAAAATATTCCTTTCCATTCGACGTCCAAACATATTAAAATATTTTTTTTTATTATAGAATAACTTCTCTACTCTATAATGAATAAAGCAACGGACTAGTTAATTCCCAGGCGAGTTGAAAAATTTTAAATAGGGGGCGTGGTAGCGACAGAGAAGGTAAGCCTTCACGTGGGCCGGTTGATCTCAGTTCCTCTGATTGTTATGAGAGCGAGATCGCCGCGAGCTACCTGAGGTAATTTTAGACTCGAGAAATTACTCTTAATAATAAATGTACCTAATAATTTTGGGAAACCAAAATGCTTAACCTCTTTGTCGAAACCGTCAGGATCCTGTAGTCGGAATACATTATTTCTGACTCATTCAACTCGGTTTCTCTCCGATTTAATGTTCCCAAGTGTCTTTCCATTCCCTTTTTAAAATTCTTTGGCACTTTTCGTAGTTTAACAGTGTACGACGTATGTCGCCAACGTTATATCATTTGCAAGCAATTCGCAAGCTTGCTTTTTGGCTGTCTTCCAAGTAAGCACTTGAATCCAAGTCATCTGTTAAGTTTATTTCAAGGTCTATATTGGTTACTTTTATTACATATCCATTGGAACTTTAACAATTTGTTTCTTTTATAAGATAAGTTATGATATAAGAAAAGTTTATTTTTAATCTACTTTAAAAAAGATTTAAACTACTTCAAATTAATCGAATTCTCAATTTAATTTTGTCTACATACATATTTTTATTCACATTTTTTTAGTATTAATAAAAACGTGTGTCCGAAGTCCGAACATTTATGGCCTCACGGAAGACTCTATAATTATATTTTTTCTTGCTCTTAATTCCTTGTACCTATCCCTTCCTTTTCCTGGTGCTTATGATAAAGCAGCATTAAAAGTCATTAAGTTTTTCTTGCTCCTAATTTTTACGAAACTAACGAAACATAGTTATAACGTACATGTATATACGAAACCTAATAAAGACACAGACGTCATACAATTTCCTCCAAATCTAGTTAATTGCGAAGTCGGAACATTAGTGTCTACGAACCTAATTAAACCTATATCCATTTATTCATTTAACTCGAAGTCTGTCTCGAGATTATACTGTCTACGCGTGTGTGTATAATTGTATACTTCTTTTTAACAATATACATTGTATATGGCACTCACGAAGTTGCGTGCGACTTATAGCCGTATAAAATTTGAGCTGGGTCATTTGACTTAATAGGAACGTACTTATGGCGCAGTGTGTTCAATTTCGTAATTCAAGACAATAACGGCCCCTAAATTCGGTTTCTTTATCACTTTAAATAAATTATTCATTTTCAGCAACTCAGCTTATTAAGTTGCGCAATTTTGAGCCACTTCTGAGATGTTCATTGAGATGTGTGAACCGTGGAGGTGTTTACTTTGTCTTCTGTTTTGCGTAATACGCTTTGAAATATAGGCTAAATGATATAGCCACCACCACTCTTGTAATTGAAAGGGTTTTTGTAGATTTTCGCTTTTGTTGGGAACGATGTGAATGATATCAGTTGATCAATTGCCTAAATTGATAGCTACGAGCCTTTCACGGGACGTTTTCACGTTTCATTTTCATAGAATAGTTTCATTTTGATGTATTTGAATAATATTCGATAATTAAGTCGAAAAAGGAGGGTGTATCATGTTTTTTTCAGTATTTTATCTAAAATATAGTATTAAAACTAAAATGTGAGTTACATATGCATATATTTCTAGGTAAAATGCAAATGTATATACCTATAAGCTATGTAAGTACAGCTAGTACACGCAAGACTTATTACTTATCACAAGTTTGTATAATGACACCGCAATGCATCGGCATTCGTGGACGTATTTACTCGTCATTGCTTTGTAACGGGTTTTGATTGACAGCTTGTAAAATGCTTTTAAAGCCTTTGTAATGAGAGTCATTTACGCAAAAAGAGTCATTTATTAAATATATTATTACAGCTGGTAAACACAGCGATTTGATACAGTTAACATCTCTGTCTTGACATAATTATAACATAGTTAAAGCCACCATACGTTGTGACTGATATACATTTTGTATTTTTAATAATAATTATAAATATATGAGCTTACGTGCACTACAACTACTAATAAATTTGTTAAATACAATTTGATACAATCATATAGTAAACATAATTAATGGTATTGTTTAAATTATAATCTTTAAAATATAACATTCTATAAACAGCTTACAAGTAGTTCGAATTTCCGTTAAGTTTTTCAAATAACAAAAAATAACAAAGGAGAATTATTTCCCAATCCCAATAAAGCCAAAACAATAAAACCGCTATTTAAATTAGCATATCCAGTGAACTATCACTCTTGACCAGTGAATGTAAGTTCACAGCACAATAGTGAGTTTTCGTCGTCCGTAGAATCGGCCATTAGTATGCGTGGTAGGGGCACGTGACGGCATGCGGTGGCGTCCGCTCGCACCTTCGTCTATACTTAAATATTACTTTAAATAAAAAGGTATATAAAATTGGATAAAGCATTTCCATAATTCTCTTGCTAGTTTATAATTTTGTGAACATTTTTTTTATTTAAATCCAATCATATTAACATGTCCTCAAGATTACTTAATCGCTCTATAATAATGTCTATTGTAAGCACAAAAGCCATTTATGGAAGGCGCTGCGCCGTAGCTCGTCATGGAGATTTGCATGGTGTAATGATCTGTAGAATATTATAGTAAGTCATTCACACCAACTCCTTACATACTATCGATAAATAAATACCATTACGTCTTGTGGTATTTAATGGCGGCAAAACGTTACCTTTGAAGTATTTTAATCATCTTCGTCAAAGCTGCGTGTTCCATCTTGGTGAACCACCAGATGTTCCGATTGCCCCTGATTCTATTTCCTCATTACGATCGAGGTCTGTGTAAAATTGAAGCAATGGAATGAGGATTAATAATGAGCGTTCAATTTTCTTCCAGCGTCCTTGTTTTTGAAGGGTCTTTGTAAGCTAACGATAATAATACAATGTGCTGGCAATAATATAATACAGTGTACTTAATTGGTTTTAAGTAATTTTTTTTTCAATTCTATAAGATTTAAGCCGTTGTATATCGTAAATAAAATAACTACTGTTAAAGCCAGTCCAGAAGGGAATATTAGTACAACAACTGTTCATTATGCATGTACTGCCATTACAATAACAGCTCGTCCAATATTGTTTGCATAAAGCAAAAATTTGTATATTTTACGGTACGGTGTACGGTACGAAGAAGAGGAATATAAGGAATGTCTTTTAAAACATAACTTACATTTCGATGTATTGGAGATTGGAAAAGACAAATGACAAGACTTTAAAATAGGAAACTATCTCTTTCGTTTAGGGTGCTTGATTAATTATTGTACTCATACATTTAATGTTATGTTATTGTTGGTATTAATATTTTTCAGAAATTAGTAGATAGGTATTTAGGTCGAAAATTATATATCGTAGGTAGGGGAAGATGGGGTAGCTTCATACAGTTTTTATATTTTGTTTTATAGAGTTTTCTATAACAACAATATCTGTATCGATTTATCAAAAAGTAATAGTCTTACTATCTGTTTATATATTTAAAATATTTTATTTGTGAAAAAAAAACTTATGCGGCTTTTGGTAAAAGTTAAAAAAATGGATAATGTATAAATGTACATTATCTATTTTTTGCGGTGCACTTTCATACAAGCTATAAGACATGTGAGAAAATACACAATTTGAGCGTGTATTGTTTAATCAATTACAAAAATCAAAATATTCCAATATTTTTTTTATATGGCCATGAGGAAGGCGGCAGTTTGAATTGCATCGGATCATGGAGGAGGGCAAGACTATACTCTGACACGAACTCCGCCGGCCATGAACGGAGCATCACACACGAGAGACAGGGGCAGATCATGCAAAAGCCTATCTGCTTCCGCGCTGATGACTTCGCAGAACCTATTGCGATTAAATACCTCTCGTAAATTGATCTCCTTTCCCAAAAATTTGGTATCTATCAAAGTTTACCGAATCAAAAAATGTCCTAATGTTTTAATTTTCGAAGTTCCATATTTGGCTATTAATTTCTGTAAAGAAAAATTTTCTTACCGAAATTTTATCGATAGCTTTTATCATTGGCTGTCATTCACTATCTTTATTAGAAAAAGGGATTCTTGTAATTAATATCCATTAATTTTTATTCTGTAGGGAAAAATTATAATGTTACTTCAAGTTTTTAAAGTAAGGTACAAAAATACTGTATGAATGTACCCCGTTTACTGCTGTGTAAACCTACCCCATCACAAGAAAATGAAAAAAAAATATTTCTTAAAGAAAACTAACCATACACATAATTTTTCATGTATCAATTTTCAAACTGGGTTATTTTGTTAATTAATTATAATAGTAATGAATCTCTAAATTATCTAAAAAACACCTTTAATAAATAAATATATGTTAAAAGTTACATTAAAAAATTACATAAGGATGCTCAAAATCACTTTTCGTGTCATCTCGTCATAAACTCTACACGGACTGCTGTCAAACTTCATTAGCAAAGACACACATAAATAAGCTACGGAACCACGCATAAGCCATTCAACTGATGTGTGTCTATAAAAAATTTCTCTCGTGTAGGTGCTCTTTGTATGAATCTACCCCACTTCTCCCTACTACCACCTCGTTGTAGCATCAGAATGAGATCACAGGCCGACTTTAAGTAGGTAATATAAGAACCAAACACATTCTGCATTTTGTATAATGTCTTAACAACAAACGTAGGTATAAGATAAAGCAAGTAGGAACCAATATATAATGCTTAAATGTTTTCCCGCTCTCGCCTTGCAGGTAGCGGATTATTCCGTTGAATTATAAAATTCGGTATTAACATACCTAATTTTATAATAAATAGTCGGTTACCGTACATAGTTTTAGTGAAAACAATAAAAAATTGGTGTTTGTTAATATTTCATTAATAACTTTGGCAGCTTTAAACACATAATAATGCATAGTTAAAACAAACTGTAACTCAACTATTCGCTATTGTGTATTCCTTCTCTTTGTTTTATAAATAAACGTACTATTGAATTTTTTTGTTTTTTTAGAGTATCTTTTATTTTCATTATTAACTAACCTAAGAAAAATAAGTTTTTTGAGATGAATAACCTTTTTATTAAAAACACAAATTAAAGAGCAATAATAACGATCTCTTACTATTAATCATTGGCTACACTCCTTTTTGAAAAATAGAGTTCCCAAAAATAATAAATAAATAATCAATGTTTTCTATGATCTTAAGAATATTTTAATGGCTTAAAACGAGCAAACATCTAAATATCATTTAATCATTACTGAATAAAATTTAATTTTAACCATTTCACTAATAAAATAAATAGGTCAATAAATGTCTATAATTCTATTAATAATAACGCGTAATGAACCCTGCACCCTGCAGTAAACATCAAGTGAGCGAGCATTCTAAAATATTCTTATTATATATATTACAGACAGAACTGCAAAAGAATGTTTTATGCCTCTTTTAAATCTAATAAAATAATTTAATCGATTGGAGCTAGAACGAACATTCGCTCGTCAAATGTAGCCTTAAATAGTAACAAGAAGAAAACTGTTTGTTTCCTTTCTCCAAAAGTGTTTGGAGATTTTATTCAGCATAAAAAAATTCTATTATTTAATCTGGATTTTTAACTTTAGGTCTGCCAAATTTGATCGCAATCGCTTTAGGAGTTATAACG
>DVXP01001024.1:0-16550 GCA_018235645.1 Junonia grisea | reverse complement strand
AGGGGAGACACCCTAACAAAAATTATTTTTCAAGATTTTATTGTACGACTTTCTCGGCGTGATTCATATGTATACTCCTGCCGAATTTCAGCTTTCTAGTGCTAAGGACTTCGGAGCAAAGCCGCGGACAGACAGACAGATAGACAGACAGACAGACAGACATGACAGACAGACGGACATGGTGAAACTATAAGGGTTCCGTTTTGACTACGGAACCCTAAAAATAGTATTCGACTACAATTTACAATCCGTATAAATTTACAATCTGCAAAATTATTTATAATTTACGCTTTTCAAATGACAATAACGAGATTATTAAAATACCTTTACTTAAATACCTTTTTTTTTAAGTAAAATATCATTAACATTTTTAAATTCCTTCTAAAGCTATATCCATCTCATTCTGACATCAAATTAATCATAAGAGTGAAGAGTACCGTCCTGTAACATTTGTTTACGCTAACATATATCACTAATGCCTTAAATAGGACAGACGTTCACCAAAAGTGATGCGATGTGGCGCGTTAATCGCAACAGCTTCATTTTGCTTGGAACTTCATACAATCGGACATTAATCGTCATGCGTCGCGCCGCAATGTTTTTGGTGTGCAAGGGCCTTTACTATTTTTATTTGAGAATTCGAAATTTAAAATTTGCTTCTAAAAATTATAACTTCGCTATTGGATAAATAGTTATTAATATAAAGACTTCAGTGACCAATTGTTATGAAGACGTGAATCATTTTGTCCAATTAGGTGGTAGGATTAAAATTATGTTTTTAAGTGGATGGTTTAAATATATAATAATTTTATAATTTAAATCTTTCGTGAAATTAATTTCTGTCTCATTCAGAATCATCGAAATTTCTATACAAGTAAAGAGAATCGAGTAGGTAATATTTGTTTGTGTTCTATTATTTATTATTTGTGTTCTGCTATTGCGGGTCTAGCTAGTTACAATCATAAATGAAAATAAATACAAAGACTGAAGAGTAATTATTAGTATTATGGTATTAATTGGAGGAAAAATAATAGAAGAGAAATTCGACATAGACAGGATAATATTAATAAGGAACCGTTAGCCTGTCTATAAAGAATGAATGTATACGTAAAACATAAAAAATAGGGGCAGTGATATTTTATACTAAACTCGACCATATTTTTCCTTGTTTGTGGCAGTCCATCATTCTGCCACATCCCGTTTTAAAGCCCGTGCTTTGGTCTGAAAGGTCATGAAATGTTTTATTTCCTCAATAAATTGTCTGAAAAAATAGTTAAAACACAAAAATAAATATAGTACTTGTTAATATTCGTGCAATATTTACATAAATACTTTTGTGTATATTGGCTGAAATATCGCAATGTTTGTGTATATTGGCTGAAATATCGCAAATTCGCAATGTTTGTGAAAAAAGTCCATTGGGTTTTTTTTTGTCACCCTTAATATTCTAAGAGTTCCCTCGATTTTCTCAAGATCCCATCATCAGATCCTTATTATGGCTTCCTGGAAACCCTTTCAAACACAAAAAGAATTTCTAATATTAGAACAAAAGGAATTTCAAATAATCAGGTAGGTATACTTATATACCTACATATAAAAAATGGTTCTTCGCTATGGACTTTTTAGAAGGATCTAAAAACAGATTCTATTTCAACCCAAGTAAAGTTCCGGTCAATACCTAGGTATTGGAAATTAAGTAAGTATCCTAAAAATATTTTAGCGAAATGCTTTGCTGCTTTGGATCATAGATTATTATTTAAATAAATAAAGTATTTTTCTACGGCGGCAGTCCTCTTTGTACTGATTGAGAAATTTGAGAAAACGTACGCATTTCATCAATAAATATTTTTTTTGTTATATATCTGTGATCAAGCAAATAATCAGGCTTAAATCATTTATATGAACTATTTTCATGACCAAAATATATACGAAATATAAGGTTAGGGGAAAGGTTTCCAAGATGATCCGTTTGGACAAGATGATCCCTCTCTTTTCGATCCCTATGTTTTCGAAGAGATTCATTTAACTTCCACCAGTCATAATTAGTCTCGGTTTGGTTGCAAACGTGTAACTGGCTATGGACATAAATTGAATAGACAGCAAATCCGATTATACTTTGGGTACACCTTTAACTTTATAATTGGATCCGATTAAATTTTCATTCATCTGAACCTTACCTTCCGAACCACAAATTAGTTTAAAACTACAAATTAGTTAAAAAAAAATGTAAACTGACGATTCAAAAGTGCTCCCAAAACCAAATTGAATAAAGAATTATTTGAATTTGAATTTGATATATTTTGAACTTTGGAACGTATCCCCTATAATCCCATACAAATGACCATCCCATATTCGCGGATTCTGTATTCGCGACATATTTATGGAACGTACACCCCGCGAATAAGGAGCTTTTACTGTAATTTAAAATTTCACAGATACGGTACTTAAACCTTATGCACATGTGTACCTATATAGGTACCTATTTAGGTACACATGTATGAGAACATGTGTATGTATAATGTTCTACGTTGATTAATGATAAAAGATGGAATTAGTATTTTCTTCAATCACCATTTCATAGCTATATTTACTTATAATGTGCATCGATTTTCTATGAAAGTCGAGCCATCCCATACACGAGCGGAAGTTAATCGACTGTATATTTAGGCTATACCACAGTACCTAAATAACGCTTCAAACAGTCTAAACAGTCTATAAATAACCGACCATTTTGCTAAAACTTTTTATATATCTATTGAAAGTTAAAAACGCAATTTATTCATTGTCAGGGTTTCATTAGCAAATTTCGGTAATTTTTATCGTTTTCACAGGAACTCGTTTAGCTTCTTCTTTGTTTTTCGTCTACAAAGAGCAGCCGGATATTTAAAACAAGCTTTGCTATTCACAAAAAACGGCTATTTTAAACGATGTATTGTATTAGCGAAATGAATAAAATTATTTTTATCAATGTTTTATTAATTTGTTTCCTCCTTGGTACTGCCATAATAACCGTAGATGATTTTCGTTTTTCAATAATTCTTTTGAAATAAATTTTTAAAAATTAGTTTTGTGGTTATATATAAAAGTAATATAATTCAAGTGAATATCGCAAGTGAATATCTAGATGGCCTAGTGGTGCGAACGCGTGGATCTTAACCAAAGGTCACGGGTTCAAACCCTGGCTAGCACCGCTGGATTTTCAAGTGCTAAATTTGTGTTTAAATTCATCTCGAGCTCGGCGGTGAAGAAAAACATCGTGAGGAAACCTGCATGTGCCGGAAGAAATTCTGACACATGTATATCCACCAACCCGTAATAGCAGCGTGTTGGATTATTTTTTTTTTAATTTATTTATTTATTTATTTATATCAGGCAACAGTGGTCCATAGAAAGATAATTACATAATATAAAATATCTTATAAATATACAAATACAGATTCTCTTACAACTAAATACATAACATATAATACACTAAAATACACTAATACATACTAACTTAAATACTATAACTAACACGTTCGTAACGTGCTGATGCGCGTGGTGCAACGAAGCCTTCCCCGAAATCTTCGGAACACCACACCCGTTGGTCAAAAACTTTGCTGCATAAAACATCGTGAGATGTTGAGTCGGAACTCGCACCACAAATGAATTAAAATTCACGTTGTAACGCGATTAAGCTCCACCTTCTCCTAATACGAAAAGTGGCCTGTGCCCAGCTGTGCGATATCTATGTACAAGCTGTTACTTTAATTTTTTTTACTTAACGTGGCACTCAACATCTTGGCACTAAACATTTCCCATGATTTCGATGCCCATCGATATCTTATCCGTAGCTGTATTACTTAATAAGGTAGCCGTTACATGTTTTTTTCCTTAATTCAAAAACTACTGGGCCGATTTTGATGATGATTGATATTAGGGTATACCTACGCTGTAGTATGTGTCAGGCGTTAAAATTAATGATCAAAATCGGGCAAGTAGTTACGGAGATATGTGTGAACAAACATACAAACATAACAACATACATACACTTAAGAAATTTGGCATTTTATACTATGTTTTATAGATTATCATACCTTTCCATAAACTGTGTATTTGTGACAATATTTTATACAAGTCGAATTGATATACTTCTTCTTTTTGAATACAAATACAAATATTCTTTATTGTACACCAACATAAAAAATAACATATAAAAAGTAAGAGACAAACAAAAAAAATGTACGAAAGGCGGTCTTATCGCTCAAGCAGCGATTTCTTCCAGACAACCTTTGGGCCTCCAGGACATGAGTATGAATAAAATGGTTACGAGGTATACAGAAATAGATAAAAATTTATTACTGAGCTATTATATAATAGACTACATAAATATATAAAATATATACTACATAAACAAAATACATATATACATACAACATAATACATATATTATTATAAAGATTAAAATAATTGAAGTCGGTTAAAAAACATTAAAAATAGCCATAAGTAATTACTTAATTTTTGTGTGTTAAATAATGATAATTAATTATTACATATTAACATATACACATATATATGTTACATTATGTCATGGTCTGATTTCATATTAATTATATGAAATTTTATATTATTTACAGTTATAATGTCGTAATATAAAAGAATAGATTAATTATTTACTAACAAAACCTTGGCTGTGATACGAAAGGGCTGTAGATTCAAATCTTATTACGTCACAATCTCTACATATAAAAATGAATTGCTGTTCGTTAGTCTCGCTAAAACTTAAGAACGGCTGAACGGATTTATGTTATCTTGATCTTGAAATGTTTCTGGAGTTTTAGGGAAGGTTTAAAAGGTGAGAACCATTCAAATAATTGCCGGGAACCCACTAAAACAGCCCTTTTCTATTTCCCATACAAACGTTCTAAATTGAGGCAGTACGAAGTCTGCCGGGTCAGCTAGTTGATAGATATTTATATCGTTTGTTAACCTAATTTATTCCATGGCCAAATACCCTCAAAATGGAATTGATTTCCTATTCTATCTTTTGTTGCCATTATCGACTTTTCGAGCCAAAACTAAATACATTTCTACTTAGTCATACAGTAAAATTGTTTAACCAGAGCACACTTAAATAACAATTAATAAACGTAATAATAATATTTTGCAAAACATGTATACTAAAACTACAAGAGACCGTATTTAAATCTATTTGTATTTTATAGATAATGTTAATTAACCGACCTCAAAAAAAGGACAAAGTTTTAGTACCATCAATCTTCATTTACCTAAGTAATTTTAGAATTACTAACCTGAAACAACCAGAATATAATAAACTAATTATCAATTTAAATTGAATAAAACCGAAATGTACTACCTAATAACGACGTGGGGACTAATCTAGACTATATCTATCGCTTTTAACTGCAAATTATCCCTGGATATGGATGGATTTAAAAATATAAAAATTAACCAGAAAGGTAATAAAAAATAAATAAATAAAATAAAACACAAGGCAAAAAAATTATTATAGTGATCGAAAAGGCCGAATGTACCTACTGAGTAATCTGTAGAAAAGTGCAAAGACCTTAGAAGACGTATGAACATCCGACGTACCCCCTGGACCATGATAAATTACTCATGGATGTTATTGCTCTTCAGTCTCCGTCCAAAGATCAAACAATCAAAAGCCGTTTAAACTTCTAATCCGTTATCGTGTATACTAAAATATTAGTGAAATATTTTGAAAATAATATTTAAGTATGTGTTAAGTCAATATGTTATCTACTAAATATTTTAGTTACAATTGTGATAAAAAAATTAGACGTACGATTTTTCTTTGGAGCATCTATCTTGAAAACTTTACTTTTAACTTTGAATTTCATTAAATAAATACACAGTTGTCATAAAAATAACTCGCATTCATAGCTTTCTATTAATTTTCTTGAGTTTAATTTTCTTATGAGAATCAAAACCGTTAGGTATCTCATCTCGTAAACTCAATTGCTCTGGTACAAATATTTAACTATCGCAGTAACTTTCCACCGTAATGATTTAATTGAAAATAACCTTTTCTAATTTACCTTTGCCAGATCTGCTTTTATTCTATTAAAAAATCAATTATTCTTCTATAATTAAATCATGTAGGTAGTTATCTCGAATTAAAATACTTAGTACATGAATATTATTATACATTTGTGTATTATAAACTAGGAGGACCAACACAGCTGAATTCTATTCCATCTGTGTGAAAAGTTTTATCCCCTAATTACACCCTCCTAACATTTTATCAATAAAATAGTTTTTATCCGTTACCAAGATAGTCTATCTCTATATTAAAATTGGTTTACCACTTTAGACGGCGTGACAGTGAAACATCACAATATATAAACTAAAGTCGTAACATAACTACTCTTATAAACGTAGTAGGTAAAATTAAAGTAGGACAGTGGCATCCGCGCTGTGGACAACAATCAAACGCTCAGCACCATTGAAATTATGTACAAAACGACTGTTATGGAATGTCGCTTTTACACACGATACCACGTTATTGTTGCTCTTTGAAACCATTTTAACATCTAAATAAGAAATTAAAAATACATCACTACCTAAAGACGAAACCACATTTCCATGGCCTTTAGATTTGGCAGAACACTAGAATAGGTCACAGCTTTTCTTCAAAAGTAGGACCGTAACGTTTTATTAATAATTTCCTTATTAACAGGCTGCCTAGCGAAAAAAAGTGTTGTTTTATATGTGACTTGTTTATGTTACTTAGGGCTTTCAAATAAATCCAACAGCTTTGAACTTATGTTAGTAGGTAGGTACTACTGTACTAGATATTGAGTACAGCTACACAGACCAAATTAGAAAACTACATAGTAAAACTTTTTCTGACACATTTGTGTATCTTTCATTTTACACAGTGACCTATTTAACTGTTTATACAAAGATTGATTACACAGTATCCAGTTGCAGTTCTCGGTTACATTTCTCAGGTGTCAGGTGCATCAGCTCGGAACCACGGCCCAAGGCTGGGTTACTAAGGTAAGCTATTCATAATTAGCTAGCCTTATTGAACTACAAAGTGTAATCAAACTCGCTGTGTAAATATTCAATTACAATTAAAATCGGTCAGTAATGGCTTAAGGTATAATTCAAGCAAGCAAGTAGGTTAAAAAGAGAAATTATAATTTGAAAAGTTATTTCTGTCTTATAAACCGTCATTTGTTGTCACAAATCGGCGTCTTTAGCTTAAATACCATCTAGCCCTGTCTTTTGAAGTTCGTATATCCTTTGAAGATTTCCGCTGCGTCGACAATAATGTTAAATTAGTAGGTAGGTAGGTGGTAGGTGATTTTTGTCGTTTGTATGTCGTGCGTTCCCTGCTTGTAACAGGCGGTGAGGCAAGCCCGCGACGCAGCGGCGCGTGACGTGCGCATCCGCTGCGGGCCCTCGGAAGCGATGGCGCCCTACCCTCGTCCTGACAAGTGCATAACTAACTAGTCACGCGAAACAACGGATATAATGAACGATTTTATAAATGAACTTGTTTTTGCTGTGATCGCGATGTGGATGACTGATTTGGTTGATAATTTTCCAATTTTTACTAACACAATTTTTATTATATTATAAGTAACTGAACGGTCATGTTACTTTTCTTAAAATTGATATAAAAGTAACGTCTAATGAATAATTTCGACAATCTACTTTGGAATAGGATACGGAACTAATTATGTAATAAAAGCTATTATTCAATATTATATCGATTGTATCGAGAATTGTATAGCAATATGTGATAGGTATATTTAAAGTATTCCTTACTTCTCAGAACGCTTTGCATAGAATTAGAAATTTAAACCATCAAATATCTTATGAATCGGGGTCTTAACGTTTTCAATCTTTTATGTAACACGCTAAATAAATATTTATAAATGCAAAAATTATTCACGTATTTTTATAGATACATTCATTGTGATAAGAGATATTTAATTTTTTTTCTTGGATATATATTTATTTTGATACGAAGAAATAGCAGATTACTACAGTTCTAAACAAAGAAAAAGAGATAGAAAGAGCGAGACAGAGTTTACGATTTTTATCCACATTAAAAAAACTTTTCGTTTACTATAATACTGTCGATATGTCGTTTACTATAGCAATACACAAGACATTAACTATCTGGTGTATTGCTATAGTAAAATTGAATTATAATATATGTACGAGTATGTCAGAATCGCTCCGCTCAAAAACTTGCTTATACTTCGAACTTCGAAGTGGTTACAATTTCATTGATTCCAAAATTACGTACAATGTTTTCCAACGTTAAATTTATTTACAAAACAATTCAAATGCAGTTCACTGCTTGATTGTTCACGTGTATTTACGTAACTTTTTAGGAAGTCTATACACGACGCAACAATAGAAGTATAAATTGTTGACGACAACGGGTATTCAGCTCGATGTTTTATTTATTTCATAACAATTGTAATACAAGATATCTTTTAGCTTCTGCAAATTTTTCTCAATAGTTGCTACTGTATAAAGCACCTATTATAGCCATAAATATACATGGCAGTAAATGGCAATTGTCGCGTGCGTTCAGGCGTCCATATGTCATGGTCTTTATTTACATATGTACATACATGGTACTGGTGCCTTTTCTGCTTAAATATACTTTATTTGTATGGATACATAAAGGATTATACTCATAGGTACATAACTGAAGAATAAAAAAAGAAGTTATGATACCACCAATTATGTACTAAGTTGGATGGTAATAGTGATGTGTGTAGTTGTCCTTGTGAGCCGTCACGTCTCCAGTTCGTGTCGGTACTTTATGTACTTATATTAGATCCGGTACCCGATTCGTATTTATGAAGCGTCGCGGGCATTACGACGACCGACGGAACTCCTACAAGTTGCCTGTGTGTGTGCCTTTATAATGAGATTTGATAGAACTTGATTTTTTTTTGTTTGGATAATCCTTGGATTGTATATTTAGGACACCTTGATTATACAATTTCTTTCTTTATCGTAGAGTTATATTGAAATTCTATTTTTCGAATAACAGTAATCTAATGAAAACCTACTTAAAAGTCGCAAAATGGAAAGTACGATAAAAAGTTCCCGCAAAAATGGTTTTTTAACAATTGTGCATTCTTTGGAATGAAAAGACCGTTGATTCAATGAAGCGTTTCATACTAAAGAGTAGCTATTACTGGTTCACCTTAAAATACGAATACACTTTGGATGAAAAAAAAAAAAAATGGGTAAGTTTCTTTCGACGGCACCAAAATGCATCGATTTTATAACTATGTTATCCAAGATAAATGTAAAGTTGCACAAATAAATGATAAAAAAATTCGAAAAAAGAAGGTACATTTTATTATTACCACATTACATTATTTAAAAGAGATTTACCACGAATAAGTAGTCGAGTCATATTGTGTTTAAAGCCTTGGTTACATGAAATGTTTCCAGGAAATTTGATTAATTGGTGGTTTTGTAGATTTTGATCTACCCCTACCATACTTTTGCTCTGCCACCTCACATGTACCTATGTTTGGCACTCGCATATTTGCGATACGTACAGAACTGTAAAACCTAAAAACTTAAAAATAACAGGAATATTTCTTCTGTATAAGGGAAGGGATAAAACGGTATTTTAAAACCTCTTTTGCTTTTGTATACAAAATAGCCGCAGATAACTGTTGCTTTATTTAAAAAAAAAACTTGGCGAAAAAGGGAGAGTTGAACAGTGGTTAGTTTAAGTACCCATTCTTTTTTTTTAATTATTCTTATGATACGTTTACACAATACATGTGACCTGAGTAGTTTCGGTTACGTAAACAAACCAGAAAGGAGAACAATCACGTATCATTTGTATTTTAAGATAATATCCTAATGTAAACCAGCATAACAATAATTTATTGGTTAGAAATTCAGATAAGGTATTAGATTTCTAAAATATATTATTTAAAGCATATTAAATAAATCTAGAGATACTCGTAAAATTAGAGTTTCGAATTGTTCATTTGTAAATTGTACTGGTACATTTTATAAAGCACATTCGACTTGTCCGGGTAGGTATAGTTCGTCTAATAATCTTCTCGGCTAGGATCTACCATCCGAACCGGCGGTAGATTAAAAAAAATGTAAACTGACGATTCAGAAGAGCTCCCATAGCGTAATTGAATAAAGATATTTTGACTTTGACTTTGACTTTGACTTGACTTAATTTTGGAATTAAATTATATTAATAAAATGTAATAGATTTACTGTGTTAAAGATGATACAGTTATAACAACAAATACACATTATTATGTATTCACATTCGTAAAATAACGGTTTCGCTAAAGATATCTAAGATACATATCACCTAAGTGGCTAAAACTTCATTACATTAAAAAAAATATTCCAAGCAAAGTTTAGGTATTATATACACCTTGGAAACGCAATAGTAAAACACAAGTGGCTAAACGCAATTATATTATTCCCTAGGTAGATAACGTGCGTAAGGCATACATTTACTTCAATCGTCGGGATCCGGGCTGCATGAGTCACAAGTGTTTTTACTTAAAAAATATATTACACAACACGTCGTGTGTATAACGGTAGAATTAGGCAGCTTGTGAACTTTATGACTAGCTAAAACTATGGGTGCACAGAACTAGAGGTCTCTTCGAGCGCTCTATATAGAAATATTGTAATTTTGGGAAATTAGCCACGAATATTCGATTATCACATTATTATTTCTTATTTGGGAAATTCTTCTTCTTCCTAGCATTTTTCCCGGACTTAGCCAGAGTCTGCTTTATTCTAGCCTAAGTTTTGGCAGGTTACTGATTTTTACGCAGAGCGATTGCCGTCTGACCTCCGCAACCCAGAGGGCAAGCCAGTAACCATTTAGACTAGAATATTACCTACTATGAGTAACGATCGTTTTGTTCCTCAATATGGAACAATTTTATGAAATACTTTATTTTAATAAGCAAATTCATTGTACATTTTATTGTATTTCCTCTTTGATATTAGTTATATCAACTTTCACTGTATCTATTAATGTATAATTGAGCTATGTTCAATTTTACTATCTATAATTTAATGTTAGAAACTAGATGCCACCCGCGTGCATCCGGATCGATGCGACGTTAATATTAAATTAAAAAAATGTACAAAAATATTCATTTTAAAATGTTTAAGAGTAGATAGATACATACATAAATATCCATATTTAGTATATGTTAGTTATGTTTTTGTCGTTTAAATTTAATTAGATTATTTAGAATTCCGCCCTCAGTCAGTTACTTTTAAGCGAATCACTTAATAATAATGGGCCAATGCAGCCTAAGGGTAGCACTCCAGAACTTTTTATTTTAAACTATTGTCAAACTTTTAAAAAAACGACATCATGAAACGGTATTAATAATCTTTACATGTTCGGTGTCTAATGTCAACCATTTAAGTGTACTCAAGCTATTATTAGATATACTGAGCAGCCTTCTTCTATTATGGCACCAGTCTATAATATCACTTTCACACATCTTACTCATTTATCACTTCGCGACGACTAAATAAATTTGATACAAGTGTCACAAAATATTGAGAAACAGCTCAATCCATTTTTTAAATTTTTAAAATAGTTTTTAATTAATTTATTAAAAATTTAATAAAAATGGCTTTTATTTAAAAAATTGATAATCTGTTTCTCAATATTATAAAAGAAAAAATGTACTTTATGCTTTTATAATATTTCTTTTAACAAAAAACAACGTATAACTGCCATCACAAATCTCAGTCATGTAATTTAGTCCTTAAGAAGAAAAACTGTTTCAATTTTAGTGAGAGTAGTGATTAAAAATTAAATGGCGATAAGAATAATGTAATAAAAATTGGTATAATTAAATAATTGTAGTATTCGTCATCCTGACAATGCTTCCCTATTACTGGAGAGTGTTATACCTCAAGTATAAGCTGTTTGTATAAGCGTTTCTAAGTAGTATTTTAGTGCGCTAATCCGTTTTTTTTTCAGGTATTATAACATCGTTTGTTTCAATATATGACCAACAAAGTCGTATCTCCATGTTAAAATATGTATTGTTTACGACAACATTAATAACAAACGGATTATCATCCGTTGGCGAGTTCCTCTCCCCAGCACCGTTTCCATCGGATGTTGATCGAAAAATAGTACCACCCACGACATACAGGCTTTTTATAATTAAATAGCCATTAAAGCGGGTTATTGGAGCCGGAAATTAAGTTATATTTTAAATTTATAATTCGATTTAATAGTAATTACAGTTTAGTCTAACAATGTCATGTAAAAAAGTAAAGGAGTCATTTAGCTTACAGAAAATTTTTATTATTCGTAATAAAATAGTAGGTAAAGATTGCTAATCCACTAAGAACAGATTTAACGAAATTCCACTTCTTCGTAACTGTTTATGTGTTGAAAAATTACGAGCAACTATTAATATGAAATATAAACCTTTTAGAACGTCGACTGTAACGACTACTTCATTATTTAAAAAAATCTTTATTATAATCATAAATTCCTCACCAACTCCAAACGAAAAATTATATTAATATCACAAGGAGCAATTTATTCGCGTGTCCAAATACGATAATCCGTATACATACAAATGAACGCCTTAAATGCTATGTGAACCTCCTCCCACATCGCAACGGTACCATTCACCATTGTTTTGGTACCTACACGAATAACTGCGTTACAATTATTGAAATGTCGGACACAATTACGTATACACTGTACAGTCGAAATAAATTTCGGTCATTATTTACCTACATATAAACAATGAAAAGGCGTTGAATTCAATTACCATTTTAGACGTGAATATTGTTATGCAGTAGTCTAGCTAGAACTAGGACTACTACTGCATAACAATATTCATGCACTGGCCATCGACAAGTATGTTACGTACGTACATAGTTTTCATCACATAATTTATCTACTCATGTGGTTTTTATATTAGGATGTATAAAGTTTGATAATATTTGTTTCAGCTCTTCAATGTTCCACTATAGGGTCGATGCCTCTTCTCGATTTAAGTCGACACATTAATCCCTAAATCCACCACTCTATTCACTTATAATAATCCTTCCTTAATTATAATATAATTATATTAGGTATAAATGGGAAAGTAAGTTTGTCTGTTTGTTGCTAAATTGAATAACAGGATGTTTTTTATCTATTCCAGAAAGAATAGTGCTCTCTGACATAAAGCAATAACGACGTCCAAAGTTTTACTAGTAGGTAATATTAAGTAAAAAATATTTCCTATAAAACGAAAAGCAGGAAATCACAACATCCTAAATTCCGGTTTATGTTAAATGATATTCATTTATCTCGTTTTTGTTACTTTCTAACGTAAAGTAAGTCAATTGTGTTTGGAGTGGACATAATATTTTGCATAGCGGATTTTTTTACTACATCATAAGCCTTTGTTAGAATTAAGCTGCAGAAGTAAAAATATAGAAATAAAAATAAGATTAACAAAATATTAAAAATATAATATATACGTAATGTTAAAATAAAACTATAAATAAAATTCCTATAACTTCTGAAATTATATAAAGTCTGCACTTTCATTAATAATTTTCTTACACAAATTACTTTTCATATTCATATATGTTCAAAAATCAAAGTACAATTTATTCATTGTCACTAAGTCTGTATGTTTTAATTTTTAAGTTAAATGTTTTAAACCAAAAATGTCAGATTAGCCAACGAATTATTTTATAAACGTCTATAACCGACAAGTTTTATCTTAGATTAAAAGACCAGTGAGATCTATAATATGTATTTATAAATATCATTTCTGTTTGTATGGTAACTATATGTCCATAAATAAGACGATTGTAATTACAAAATAAACAACAAAATAAATCTCTGATTCTCGAGTTAGTTTTATAATATCCTTTATACAGATTCTACCTAGAAAGCCAAAATTCATATGGCGCCCCTAGCTTAGCCATCCTCTATGTGACATATACAAATTGAGCTAATAAAGGTAGACACCCTACGATCCCTAACTTTACTATTTTTGCTGAAAAAGGTCGCCCGCCTTGTATCCGATTTTGGCACCCTAGACCAAGATTAAGGCTAATTTCGGCGCTCCTAAAATTTTGTCGCCCGGGTCTAACGGACATATGGCTATCCGCCACTGGCGACCACTCCTATATGAATTTTGAATTATTTGTTATTGCTCCTTTTAAAACACCACCGCAAATATTTGAACAAACAGATATAAATATAGGTACATGTTTTTCTTCTAAAACTGGCAAGATTCAGATAAGAAATATTGCCGGTTCACAGTCGAAACAGAACCTTGTGAGGCGAATACTGACTGCAGACAAAGTAACTGATAAGTTTCTTTTATTTTTATTTTTTTTTTTAGTTTTGCGGAAACATGTTAATGGTTCCGCCCGCACCTCGTTTACCGAAATTTTAGTAAAATTTTGCACTTTAAGATTCTTCATATTAGATATTAACAATACACTGCAATAAGAATAGTTTCAGATTTGACCTACTGCGCATAATTAAAAAAAAAACAACGTTTATATCATACTTATTAGGTATATTCATTTTTGTTATTAAATTCGGCTCGTGTTAAAGTTGCCATCATTTTTTAAACAAACTCTTTAAAATCCCAATCCATCAATCTCATTCGAGACATCCGGCTCTAAATAAAGCTCGAATTTTTTATCATCATCGCGAAGATATTTCTTTTGCTTTTCGCCGTAAAGCACAACAAGAGAAGAAAAAAGGAACACCGAATAAACTCTCACAATTAAATAACTGTAACTATCGATTCATTTAGTATAAAACCGCAATCGTTTTTGGGATGTCGTTTATGATTGCAAAAAATGTATTCAAGTAAAACAAGTAGTAAGAAATAAATTTTAAAAGAGAACTAAGAGATACATAAAAATCAAAAAAACAAATCCATTAAAATCGTATTTCTATCATCAATAAGCATAACGTTTTATTTCGAATGAACAAAAAAAAAAAGAAAACAAAAGTTACAATAAAAGTCAACGCTGCAAGTTCGCTAGAGGATGTAATCCGGTTGCGATGACACAAAAAATATATTATTTACAATTAATTGCTCTCCAACGAGTCTATCATGGTCTCTGGTAGCCAGTTATGGATGTACAGGTCAAGATGAACTGGCTCCATATGAGGTACTAGCTCTAGACTCATCCATAATGGTAAACATGGATTCCTGTTAACGATGTGTTTTATCTGGGTTACTATATTAAGTGGCAAGTCGTATTATTTTTACTTAGAAAAGTTTACACAAATACATAAATACTCCGCCAGTGTCAAAATCTTTCTAGTTGCAATTTCTTTTTTGATGATTTTAATCTGATACTCTTTTAGTACATATTTTCGTTGATAGTATTTAGTGATTGATATTTTTATTAATTTAATTGATAATTTAAGTCTTTCCATATACATACACTTTAACTGTGCCAAACATACTACGTTCTCAGAATTTTCATAAAAAGTAATAGGTATTTATGAAGTTTTGCAGTTAATGGCATCTAATTTAAAATAGGAGCCGTAGACTAGCCTATAGTGTAGGTTTTATAAAATATATTGTACAATGTACAATACACGATTTAATATTTATTACAAACAAAAGTCATCGTCATCTTTTTCGCAATAGATGGCAACCCCTCGGTTGCTGTAGTTACTGATATTTAAACAATGTAGCTATGTGGCCGTTAAAATATTTTTACCTTAAACAGAACTTTCAATTGGTGTGACGTCTTCCGCCTTTTTTGAATCCAATTATTTTAGTTTTATAAAATTAAATACAACTGTTAATATTAAATATTGCACAATCCTTCGTATAACGAATGTTTTTAATACCCAAACGATAAAATAAAAATCTTATTAAAACAATTAATATATTTTTAAATAAAGCATGGCTAATGTTTGATATAATTTTTACTACTTTAAATAGAAATGATGTCATTATACAATATTGTTTGTTAGGTCGTTTATTGCGGATGCAAATGGCGCCATTACGAACTATTCAGGCGCGAACACGCAACAGAAAATAAAATTATCGACAACATGAAACGTATTTAGGTACCTAGTTGAAATCGTGTTTCGTTAAATACGATATTTAACTATAGGTATATTTTTTCTAATAAACATAGTTTTCCCGTCTATATATATATATAGTCTATATTCTTTCCAAACAATAAAAGTGTAGGTAAAATAATAAAAATGTGTCTACATAAAAAATAAAGTTATATTTGTTTGTCCCGTGTGCATTATTTCTTCCAACTCATTAAAGCGATGAAGCTTTAGTGAGTGTATGCACGTCCATGAAGGTTTCCGTAGCGGCAAAACAATTTTACAATAATTGAGCGCCTTGTTTTAAAAAAGTAGAGTACTTGTTTAAATAAATATAACTCATACATGTATTATTATAGAGGTAAGTAAACACTTGGTACGTAACACAGCTTGTACATATCCCACTGCTGGGCATAGGCCTCTTCTCCTATTAGGGAGAAGGTTATGGAGCTTA
>DVXP01001023.1:0-16556 GCA_018235645.1 Junonia grisea | reverse complement strand
TCGCATGGTATAATGCAATTAAGTGAAAGATAATGTTTTAAGTATTTGAAATGAATGTACTGATATTCTGTGGTATTTCAGGTAAAAATTTTCAAATTTCACTAATTTAGTGTAAATTGAGTAGGTTATAGAAATTTCCAAAAAAAATCGAAATTCTTGTCAATCATTGTCATTTAAAACACTATTCAAATAAACAGTCATAAAGTTATCAATAAAACGCTAATTGGTATAATCGTTTTAAGTCAAGTTAACATCTAAACCGCATACAGAAGTAATAGGGGATACAAATCATTTAGTGTTATAAAATATATTACGGCGTTATAAAATATATTATGGTGTTCAGCCCACCTGGGTCTATGTGTCGAATAAATTATGACGCGTCGAATTATGACATTTACTAATTAATGATGCAGCTCATCAACAAAATCGATGTTTTAAGTCTATGATTATCTTTTAAAACACTATTCAAAATAAACAGTCATAAAGATATTCACAAAACGCTAATTGGTTTAATCAATTAAAGCAAATATCTAAACCGCATACAGAATTATTTATTTAGCGTCATAAAATATAGCCAATATTACGGTTTTCGTCAGCCCACCTGCTAGGCGTCGAATTATGACGTTTACTAATTAATGATGGAGCTCATCAACGGATGTCGTTTTAGTGTGATGAATAATTAATTGGGGTAGTGTGACGCGTGCTATAGACGCTAGGGGGTGGGGGGCTGTGAATAATGAAATGTGTGTGAAGAGGCTGTGTTTAAGGTTGGGTAGATAAGCACTTTTAAAAATTTTGATTGAGTTAGGTATACCTACTTATACCAATATAGGAATAAGTAGGTATATTGGTATAAGGAGGTAAATGGCGTTATGTTATGATGAAGAGTAAATAAATCATTATATTGAGGATGAGATTCGCTAGTATCGTTAATAATGTCAAAGTTAGAAAATAAATATGAGTTTTCTTTTTTTTAAATTACTTTACGCGATCTTAATCTAGAGTTATCAGTACTTAGATGATGTATTTTCTATTGAGTGTTTTCTTTGTTTATTAATTTATTTTTTTATTAAACCCTAGTAAAACTTATTATACAAACATAATGTGTTGACATTGATTACATTTTTAAGCTACACGAGCTTAAAACTTCAATATTCATATAAAATTATCGTTACGCTTTTTAAGCTCCACGATGTTATCCTCAACCGGTTTCACATTTAATTACACAATACCCTTAAGCGATTAATATTGTGGATCATCGGATACACTTGTTATCGTGTGTGGACGTCAAAAACAAATTGAGTGTCACTACCGTGTCACCGCAGGACAGCGTTATTACGCATTTTGATCCTAAGCTAACAAGATTGTTGAACCTTCCTCTCTAATTTGTTGTCTATGTCATCATTGTTATGGAGCTCACGAGTCCTGAACTTTGGGTTTAATTAATATATTACAGGTTGTACGTTGACCTATGTGTACCTTTCCCTTATTGATAAGGTGAATTTAGAATTTAAATGATAAAATACGTTAATGTAGTTAATCTATATACCTAGCTAGTTTAGTTAATGGGTTTGTAATTTAGTGGAATAGGTAAAATGCTATTAATAAGTAATCGGGAAAACGTCCAGCACAGCCGGCGCCCAGTTCACATTCTCGCGCCCCGTAGAGGTTTTTAATTAATACGCAAGCGGCCGTGCTCGGGAAATAAATCTTACTTAATGTCCCTTTAGTCTGGTCAGTGGTACCCCATGTGGGTGGTCGGGTATAGACACGTGAATCGATTGTGTAATGGTGCCAACCGGCGGCAATTGCAGTAAATGCCGAGAGCACATGGCACAAAATGTATTGACATCTCACCGCAAGTTCCGCCCCTAACATAACGTATTAGCTACCGGTTTTGCCGTGAAATGTATAAATAAATTTTCATTATTATTTATTTCAACGTGTTCTTTTCAGAAATGCGACGTTCCTTGAGCCGCATCTCCAAGGTGTGAGGCGGCGTGACAGTCGAAGTTCCGACTCTGAGCACGATGAGAGATCCACTGAAGATGACGAACGATCGCTCATTCGCAGTTCACCGCGAACAAGGCTACCGCCTCCCCCGCCCCCACCGCCAGACGACGAGCCCCCGCCGATGAAACCTCGAGAGTTCTTCGAAAGACTGCAAAGCCAAGCGATGAAAGAAGCCCAAGATAGAAAACAGAAAAGGGATATCAAAGAATCGAATCATCTATTTAGACCTCTGGACGCTGACGGCAGTCTAGGAGACAGCTTAAGTCAGGTACGTGCTTCCTTTATTACGCTTTCAAGTTTAACTGAAAACGAAATTCATCCAAACCAAGCGAACTACTAATGAACCGTACTGTGATGTTTCAGTTTCACCAACTTTTTATTTAACTTTGTCTTGCTCTGTCTGTATTTACATGCAAAATTACCTGCGACTCTATTTCAGTGTGTATAAAATAGAAATACACTTGGCGTCTATTTGTATAACGTTCAATGTACGCCCTATTCAATAAGTTGTCAGAATATTCGCTTTCCTCCAATTTTACTTCCATTACCATTTGAATGTTAAGAGCGTTATGTTACATAGTAGCTTCGTCTCTCCAATTTAACGAATAAAATTCAATTTACGTATAACATAAAGGTACTTTTGTGAGAAAACGAACATAAAGTAGATAAATGATTTACATGTAGGTAATAAGATTTAGGACAACTGTAGAAAAATATTTTTATCATTGTATGTATTAGCTTCCTAGTTTGCCAGCTCTTTGTAAAAAAATCTTATAATTCGTGTTTTTATAATTCAATATTTACAATAACTTATTTTTCTCTACATACGTTCCAAGTCTTCATAACTAACTGGAAAAGGTGTTTCTGAATAATACATCTCCAAAACTCCTACATTATGACCGTTTCGGAGCAGATACAGTGACAATATTTACGCACAAACGTGCCTGCACCGCACTTAGCGCGCGACAAAAGCACTTGAGGTGTTACTCCAGTCAATTGTAGGTAGCTTTATACTCGAGCCCACTAGACCCTTCCGACCGCTCCTGAAATATGAGAACCAGTCCTGTTTTATACAGCCGTGGAATAGCGACGACTAATCTTGCTTATAACTGTGGAAGAAGTTTTTATTCTCCAAAAATTTTTTGTAGTTACCGTAAACTTTATGTTTGGTCCTTTAGAATTTTTGCAGAGTCAATCAATAATTTTTCCTGTTTTCCTCATTTTTGTAAAAAAATATTATTCGTAATTGACTGACTAGATTAAATTTTTATTGCTACTCGATGAAGGAACGTTTAAGTTACATGTATATTATGAACATTACTAAAAAAAACTATATAAAAATCTTGTTAAAGTAAAAAACCACATATTAAAGTATCTAAATAAGTATGATATTAAAGTAACCGCCAAAAGCAACAATTACACACTTCATCTCTCCATTACTTTTACCAAAACATTTGAAGTCAAAAAACTCGGGGTCAGGAAATGATAATCATTAGGCCGCACTTACTAAACCATTGGATCGACAATTAACCCACAGATTAGTACCCTTGTCCCCTGTTAGCCGACTTTCGTGGGTCATAAATGACACTCCAACTGCTTAGAATTTCACATAGCCATTCACACGTATTAATCATTTATTTGGTCATTTCTATCCCTTTTCAATATTTTAATTCCTATACATATTAATAAACACTAGGATAACAAATAATGCAATATGCAATCTCTATTATTTGCTCTAAAATTTTCTTTGCCTCTATTCTCAGATGCAATTTCAAGAGATAACTTTATACATTGCATTCAAACTAACTTAAAAACTTCATTATATCGCTGTTAAGCAATAACTCGGGATCTCACTTAGAAGTTTTCCCATTTCAGTGTACATTGTACACGCTATTCTGCAAAGGCAACCATAACAGATACATTCAAAATAAAAAAAAAGATGAAAAATGTTTTTTATTTTCTGAATTGCAACATAAAACAAAACTTGTCGGACAGATGAAATGTTAAAAGCGTATAATTTGCACCATTGTCAACAGCGGGCGATTATCGGTCTGCCCCGTCACTTCCGCGTACCGTCGCCCCCTGGCTGACTTGACGGGGAAAAAAATAACTCACCATAATTTGCATCCACTGCAGTGAAGTCGATTCACTTCCGGTAGGCGCTGCAGTTTTAATTGCGGTGGATAGACTCGTGGAAAACTTTCCGTATGATCTATTCGTGTTAGAATTTTACGTGACAATATTAAGTGAGATGATGTATTAATTTTTTTTTACGTATTACAATAAAGGCTAATGCTTATTTAATTATATTAAGTTAGTTAAACTAATAATGTGATAAGAATGACTCAATTTTTAGTGGTATTAATTCTAATAAAAATAAAAACAATTGTGAACATAAAATGCAATTTGATATTTCGACATTTTTTAACATATCATAATTGACTTAAATTAATTTTAGGTTCTATCATACGCAACATAAATGAAAACCTCTTCAGTTCTCGTTACTGTGCAATGTTTACCTACTTATCTCTCGCATTTCGCTGTATACGTTAGAAACATGGTCATTACGATAAATAAAAAAAAAATCTTTTAAAATGTTGGGAAAATGTTTGCATGTATGTGCATATAAAATCGGCCGTAAAAGCTTAATTACAGCACGTAATGCGCATACTATGTCACATATTTAGTAATTTATGCAGGCTGCATACAATTTTCCGTGGAAGACCTAAACAAGACACTTTAGGTTGCTCGTTAGGCAAAATATCATGTTTTTAAAACGCAATTTTGTTTGGATATAAAATGAAGATGGAAAATGTATACTTGGAATTCTCATAGATAAGTAATGTAGAGGCTTCGTTAATGAAATATATCTATCTATACTACGATGCAAAGCTAAAGAGTTTTAGCTAGAGATTACGCTAGTTTCAGTACCTTCAAGTACTACCAATAAAAATAATTTGAATGTATATACTTTATACCTTTCCCAAAAACATCAGACTGTGCTTTATAGGAGTGAAGTTGTGACTATAAGTGAAATCACGTGAAAATGTGAGTTATACAACAAAAGCGTTTATGAAATTTGCTGTTCCTAATGTTCTAAATCATGAGTCATAACTAAAGCACGTCGTACTCGTAGTGCAGTCCGTATTGCTTTTGCGCTACCTTATTCATTCAACAATATTTTGGCTGAGTCATTAATTATGATATTATTATTCAGGACACTGGCGGCTAATGATCCACTTATAGACCTCTACAATCACTTTCCGGTATGCCACAAGAATAAACAAAGTTTATAATCGAATTTTTAATTAAGTTACTTTATAATTAATGATAAAAGATCTATTAAATTCTGAAATATCATACATACTCGTACATTAAATGTCTTTATTTTTCATTTTTTCGTTATAACCTAACAATATTCAAAAAACACATACATATGTATATCTAATAAACACACAATTAAACTTTGCTTTCAACAAAGTCATATGTACCTATGTATTTATTTACAATATGATAGATACTCAGTACGATGTATATTTATACCTCTCGAAAATATAAAGAAAATTTTCCAACGAAATGTTAGAGAAATAAAAAATAAACCAATTAATATAAGTTCGCTCATAAAGTTGACATTTCCATATACGCACAGCGAGGCGACTTATTGATTTTAACCACCCAGTGTGAGTCATCTGCCGCTGCAGTCCCCCACGAGCCCCCTGCATCCCCGCCTGGACCACAAACGCTGTTTGCTCTCTTTGATTGAACTTGAAGAAAACTAAAGGGTCGCTGTAAGTTTGTTTGTGAAGTTATAACTCTTTTATTCGGATGCCCTGCGTTTTGCATCCTGTTTGGTTTGATTTTTTTTGCCGCGACGTCTGTGTTCGATTCCAGCTCGTTAAAAGTTGGTCGCTTCGACAATTTTCTCAGCACGTTCCAATAAATATCGCTGGCGGGATTTATTTTATAGGTCTTGCGAAACTCATTTTTTTTTTTTTGGTATCAAAGTTGCAGATTTATAGGAGTCATTTTGTTGCATTATTTTGCACTGTAGCAATAAGATTTATGTCATCAACTCAGTATAAAAATATGATGGCTGAATTCTAATTTAAACACTGAGTTATATTAAAAGAATTTTGGCTATCATCTCTTCTTTACTCACACCCCAATGTACTTTTTTGTCAACTCAAATTACCGATAATTTACTACATTCTAATAAAATTATTATCTGTAGGTACATTATAACATTTCGCTATTTTAATAATTAACAGTTTCTTTTTCTTTCAAGAAATATCCGGTGAAAAGTTTTTCCTTCACTTTCCGTCGTACTTGTATTTTTATAAACATTTTTGCATTTCTCGTTAGTTTAAGCCTTTTGAAAAAAAATCAAATAACTATTTCCAACGCCTAATACCATGAATATATTTACATTTGCTTTAAACACCATAAAATGATTTAGGTACTGTTAATTTTTGATTTAGTTAATTAAAATCATAATTAATTGACTGCCTCACAGGATATCATATACCTACCAAAATATTTATTCAATGCCACTGCCAAAGTTTCTCAGCGTTTCAACAGACAGTAACGGTAACGATTAACCTAATTAAAAGTACCCCATTCTAAAACTTCGGTAGCAGGTGCTATCCGTTCACTCCTTAAGCGACATACCCATTTTCAATGTTGGAGCACGTGTGACCACTTCGCACTCCAAAGTCGAGTAAAAGTGAACTGTTATGCTACTAGGATATTTTTATGACTTTTCGTGTTGTGACACAGCTGTATCTTAAGAGATTGGGACGGGCTTCGAAGTGGATTTGAGAATTTCGTATCGCTATTAACTTTAGGGGAACTACCTCAGTGTTTATGTGAATTTATATTTTGAAGTACTTTTAAAGAGTAGGTAATTTTACACGTCCTTAAACATACGCGTGCTGTGGCAATTTACCGTCTTGCTTTTTGGAGTATTTGTAAATTGTTGCGATCTTTGATATATAGGCACAATAAAAAGTTCAACAAAAGTATTTCACGTTGACATCAAAAATTCAATTACCCCATAACAGATCGTTGTAACAAAGCCGAACGATCCCACGAAATTAATTTCCTCAGTTACCGTCATTTAACACCATAGAAAACTAATTGGTATCCAACTTTTCTAATAAATCCGCGTTTACACCGGAGGAGTGTTATAACCGTGGACGAGTCGATGCCTTTGTTAACACCTCGCGACGGCAGCGACCATTGTTGTATTGTATGATTCATAGCTCTCGCGAAAACCATTATTGTTACCGATGGCGAAATTAATTTTCCCGCCAGATTGTCGCGTGCTCGGGTTGGAACATTGGTACTTAAATACCACAAATTGTTACGTATTAATTTTTGGTTTCCCTTTGTGTAATAAATAATCTTGTTAATTGGTGATTATTAGGTTGTTGTTTTATTTCTATTGTTTTTTAATCCTATTATTTCTTTAATTATTATTATCAATAGTATTTTATAAGTCTTTTATTTAATCAGTAGGTTTGGTGTATCAAAGTTTTCTTTGACTGAACATTATTTGTTCGCATTTCACTTTCAGTTTTCGCTTATTTTTATTTAAATTTGATATGCAACCTGCAGTTAAACGTGTGCAGATGTCGGAACTGTATCGTTTATTTGCCACAGACCATTAATTTACGGACCTATAACTGCGGCTGATACGAATTTTATTTATTTCGCAGTCTGTGGTCGATATTGGGTTTTATGTTTATTTTGCTTTCCAAATTTTTGTTTAGCTAAATTGGGTGAAAGTTCTTGTAGGTATGTTTTCTATAAACGGTCAATTAAGTTAGAAGTCGCTTATATTAGGCGAAAGCACATACCTAAATACTCAAAAACAAAATATTTATAACTGGAATCACCGATAAGATATATTTATTTTCAGTACTATCATAATTAACATGCCTTTGATATTATACCTTCTCCTTAATCATAATAGAGGCCTATGCCCAGCAGTGGGATAATTACCGGTGATACTTTACTTATTGCTTATGATATTGAAGCCTCATTTATTTGCTTAATAATGCACATTTTCTGCAATTATGTAAAGTCAACATCGTTATAAAACATTAAAAACCTGGTGCAACATACACAATTACACATACATATGTACATACATATATCTACTGGAGTAGCGTCGTGTTTCGCTCCAAATCCTCTCATTACGGGAGGCCTTTACACCGTACATAATAGGTTGTGGCTTTAATATTAAATGTTTTACGGTTCCGTACGATAAACTGCTAAAATAACGTTTTTTGGTTCATTTAAATTTACTAACAATATAGTTTTCAGACAAACTCAAAGTCGAAACCATGCTGGGATTCGATTGTGAGTTCGTCTAGTCATTCAACAATCAAATCATTAAACATTATAAAAGTAAGCAAAAAATGCGATTTTTACCTGTTATTGTTCGAAAAACATTTCTCGAAATCACTGGACTAATTTAAATTAGCTTTAGCTTCGTCGCACTCTTTTTCCCGACAAACTTTTTCAACTATAACAATTTCGTGGAAAAAGTTGCGAACGGCCGCTAGCGTTTTAAATGCAACCAGTTTTATTTTCGCTCGAGTCGTCTGATTCCACTGCTTAATCAATTATAAACCTTATATTTTATGCAATAAGAATCATATGCAAACGAATCTCTCAAGTTTACGTTCTATAGACCTTAAATATCACCGTCTGAGCCTAAAATAACCTGAAAATGTTTAAATAAAACTTACTCTTTTAAAAGAGCTATGTATAAATCATTGACCCTGCAGAGAAAAGATACCTCGGCAGCCTGATTTACCTAAGTAAGAAAAACAAGTTATAGTTTTAAGTCTCGCTGGCTTTAATCTTTGTGGCTCTGTGAATAATTATACCTGCTTAAATAAAAAAAAATACAGAAATATACAGTTGAATAATTTAAAACAAAGAATCTTAAAACGCTTTTGCGGTTACTGATATTATAGGCAAATGTTTTTAAACTTGTTAAAATCGCTTATATTTCATTTTAGATACTAGACTTATGTATACAAACATTGTATATACCTTTACCTACACGATTTTGAAAGGAAACATCAATATTTCACGATTACTATGCGTCATAAAACGAGATATTCGTACGAACTAACACTAACAATTCCTCATTAGGTTAATCAAGTCATTTCATTACAGCACATTACATTGCGTTCTCTGCTTAACCGCTAATTGTAATAAATGTCCGCGATTTAAATTTCAAACTACACCACGCTTAATATGCAACGCTGTGCAGGCGACTTTGTCTCAATTAGATCCAGTGACAGCCCGTACGATGAATCGCGATTCGTTTTAATTTTATTACTGATTTTAACGTTTCATTTTTAAATAAATTAAGCCTAAAATTTGCAAAACCTTATTGCTGAAAAACATATTTAATATAAGGACAATATCTCACAATAATAAATGTTTAAAATCAAGTATTCAGACTTCAAAGCTTACCATAAAAATACACATTCAATCATAAGTTACATTAGGTATAATATACAAATGACACAAATCTGAGACAGTCGAATCAAATTATTTATTTTCCAGTAAAATATGCAATGAAAAATGGAAAACAGTCATAACAAACATTGTGAGGGAGTAAGGTAACATAGTTTGGAGTATTGGCAACTGGGATAACCATTAATATTTTCACGATTATGAAAACAAGGACTACCGTGAGGGTGGGAGTATAACTTAGACAAAAACTACACAACATATGAGAGGAGACGGAGAATATATGAAATTGCTTCTATGCGCTTCGGCTTTTGTGTGTGATAATAATTTTGCGAAGGCACCGGATAATAATATTTTTCAACGTATAACAAAGAGCTTTTTAAAATGACTTCGAAAATACGGTGAAATATCGACCCTACATTAATAAAACATTTCCGCATAGATTGTAGATTAGAAAGCACTTAGATACGTTTTCCTTGAATTATATTTACAGTAAGCATCTTTAGAAATGTAAGTAATAAAATTAGTTTCATAGAAACGTTGAGATCTAGATAAATTAATTAGTTAATTTACCCATTCATTCGCAGACTTCTCGATGTCTCTCTGCTTTTCGCTTTTCAAATGTATTTAATGCTATTTTGAACAAAAGCTAAGGACCAACCTTCTGTAAATTTAAATCTATTTCAGACTTATATTTTTAGGAATTATTAAATACTTGATAATAGATAAAGATATATCTTCAGCATCATTTAATTTATTTTAGTCTTATATTTTTTGAAATTATTAATCACAGAAGTATGAAATAGTGTAACTACCCAAGAATATTTTTGAAAAATATAGGTGTTCCATAACGATAGATTCAATTCAAGTGGATAACTTTAATCTTGCTTTGTGGTCCCATATATAACCGTAGCAATCAAAAGAAAATGTAGGAAGTCTGCGAAGTAGAACCTAATTCCGGGCTTACGACACTATCTGCTTGCCAGGAACTGGGCATTTTGCCAGAACCGTTATTTAGAACGTCTTATCTTATACATTGTTTATTACTAATTATATTTTCACATAAACCCAAGTACAGTATTTAATAATATATCCTTGGAATTTAATTTATCATATTTTTTACTCGTATCATTTTCCTTAATGAACTAGGTACGTTTTGTATAATTGGTAACATTATTTTTGAAGGAATTCAAAACAGTTATGTTTAACACTTAATGACACAACAATTACTTAAACCACAATACACATATAAATTAATTAATGTATACCACAATGAAACAATAATGCAAATATAAATCATCATGTCGTCCATTAATCTCCAGTCATACCCTCCAAAAACAACGATATTAGTATGCTATTGTATGCCGTATTAGATGGAGAGAATCTTCAAAATTACTTGAACTGTAGTTGTATACTCGCTCTTCATCTGTAGAGTTCACCACATTAGGCGGTATTAGACACGTATACGCTATAGGACCGCTTATGCGTTTGTTCCGTAAAAGCACCAAAAGCAATTAGCGTAATGTTTCGCTCTGCACTCTGATACTAATGAAGCGCACACAAGAATAAAGGATTATTCTTTTAACCGTGTTACTATAGGCTTTGGCAGTGTACGAAAGATATTATTACATATTTGGATGCGTTGTCACGAAGCGAGGACTTGCTTTAATAGACACAAAGCCTGTCTCTCGTATAAAAATATTCTACGTATCCAGACAGAAAATATTTGTTCTATTTTTATATTTGCAATATAAACTTTTACGATACTTTCTGACTTAGTTCAGCGAAGGCTTCGCAAACAAAAGCACAATAAAACTGAAATTTATTATGATGAGGCAGTACCAAAACTATATGCGTTTACCTTTGTATCTACATACCTAATACAAACATCCTTTATATTCTATGGCTGTTGATTTTAGGATAGAATTGTCTTTGACCTTTCGACCTTCATTGGGATGGCAAAGAAATATGATAGGTAAAGAAGTAAAAAATAGGTTTGCAATAAGAAAAACATTTTAATAACTATTATTAGGTATATTAAAGTAAATGCAAAATGATAGTTTTTGTCGTAAATCAGTAAACAATTTTTATTTTATTACGTAACAACGACTTATATGATCCTATTTTATTCAAAGTAGTCCTTCGTCATTGCTCTTAGTTTCTTAATAAGTTTAGAAAAAATATTGTTAATTTCAGAGTCGAGAGAGTCTATCATCAGACGGTGAAGGAGCCAAAGGTGACTGTTCTTCTGTGGGATCTTCAGGGTCGGAGTCAGAGGAACAGCCGCCATGCGACATCGGCTTGTTAGAACGACTGATCAGAACACATCCCGTGTGGTTCCTGCCTGGAATCCAGCGAGCTGGTGCCTTTCATCTTTTACAAGGAAAAGAAGAAGGAGTAAGTGGTCTTAAATTGTAACTTCGAATTTCTGGCAATCCTACCATTACATAATAATTATGAATTTAACCAGTTTCCTTATCTTTGTTTTTACATATAGTAATCGATATTTCTACATCAGGGTGATTATAAATAAAATAATTTTGAACATATATAAAATAAAAAAATTAATTAAGAGCATTAGCTCTTTCAGTTTTCAATATTAACATCAATAAGTATCACTTAAGAATTACTACGATAACATGAAAACCAATATAATCATTTGTTGACATTTGAGTCTGTACTAAAAGAAAAATAAAATATCAATTTCCAGAACTTCGTGGTGCGACAATCGAGTCAGCCCGACACGATGGCGATCAGCGTCCGGTTGCCCGCAGATAAAGGGCCCTATATCGAGCACTATCTGATTCAAGCGGCGAGCGGCCGCATCGGTCTCGAGACTTCGCACAATCGCTTCGACAACATACCTGAGTTGATCGCGCACTATTCACAGTGCTGGTGAGCTATTTGAATTATCTTTCATATACAGAGATGTATGTTTAGCGTTATGAACTAGGAAAATTGTTATTTGATCTCTTTTTCCATTGAAATCATTCATTTGCTGTTTAATTTCATTACGTAAAAAGAACAAAAATGTCAAAGTTTTTAAAGTACTTTAATAAACATTACAGTGACGAGTTACCAGTGCAACTTCAATTACCAAGGCCACTTCGAGAAGCGAAGAGTCGTCATCAATTGAGTTCCCTTGCTTTACTTGGCCAGGAGTTTTGGGGTTACCCAATGGCTAACCCAAAAAATAACCCAAATAACCTGCTCTCACCGTGTTCGCAGCTCGCAAATGGAGTAATACCTATGGCTGTTACACCGTCAGATACTGGATCTAGTCTTAGTAGTTTTAATGCAAGTGAGTATTATATTGTAAAATATTATGTAACAACTATTCTAAAAATATCCACATAATTATATTTTGACACATATACAAAATGTTATATTTTAAGGTAATGTCGCAAATTCTCGAGAACAGATTCTTAGTCCTGATAAGGACCAGAATGTAGTTTTGAAAATGTCACCAGTAGATACTTCAGGCTCCCCACCGAGTCAAAGCCAAAGTCTAAGTACATTTAAAGGACGAACTGCCCCATCACCGCCCGCTAAACCAACCGGAACATTTGTCCGAGCACCACGACCGACCCCACCTAATACTTTAAATCTTATATCCAGCACCGTAAGTATACTTAACCTAGTCCACAAATTTTAACAGCTTTTTAAATTTTACAATCAATATTAACAAATTCGATAAATGTTTTCAGGCGCATATAACACATCCTCACACGTTCCCAACAACGAACACTCAACATTCCCCAACTCATTCCAATAGTGTTAAAACGACTCCACCACCTCCTCCTCCCCGTTGGGCCAAACCACCGTTTCCAAAGACTGTATCTCCTAAATCAGAAGCTTTTAGTCCAATTAACAAAACTACAAATGGGAATATAATAGTCACGACAACAGTAACATTTAGCGTAAACAATACACAAATACACAATCACCAAATTAATGAGAGCATACAAAGCGACCGGTTGCAACTAACGCTTGCGTCTAATACTATAAATAATAATAGCTCCGATGCTGGGTTCAGCATAATGGACGGAGCGAAAAGCTTAACTGAGTCTAACGGAGATTTGCAGGTGAGATGATTTCGAGTAATGGCATGGCTTGCTAAAAATATTTGCATGTTTTTTCGTTGTTGTAAATTGTAAAAATATCATAGCCTATTGCTGTATGTTTACGTTTCTAACAAATGAATATCTTGTAAATTGTATAAATTCCACTAAATTGTTACTGTTCTCATATAGAATATGATGCACCGTCTGACACCAGAAGGAGAATGTATAAGTACAATGTCAGCTAGTTTACACGGCAGCTTTAAAAGGCAGATCATTGAACAGAATAGCACCGAGGCTGGCTCACCGTTAGAACCCCAATCTCAAACAAACACCTCTGAATCGGTCGATCCCATTGCAAATACTTTGACTAAATCGAGTAATGGACTCCCTTCTAATCAATTAGTATCTCCCAATGGGACCAATTCTGTCACAAGTGGGATTTTCTCACCAACAAGTCAAATAAATTCACCGGTGTCTAACGATACTATTTCATCTAAAAGTGGAGTATTTTCACCTATAAGTCAAACTAACAAGAGTGAAGTGTTTTCACCTGTTTCCCGAAGCTCACCTGTTTCTAATAAAAACGTGTTTTCTCCGACTTCCAATAATTCAATTACATCACCTATGACCGGCAAAGACAGAGAAAAAGTGTTAACTCCCAATACTAATACAACAAGTACTACACCTTCTGGTCGATCGAGGAGGAGTAAGCACTCCATGCGCAAGGAGTCCAGACATTATCAGGTAGGGTTATCGGTTCTTTTCTTATATATTGGTGCTACAATTTGCTGTAAAAAATGCCATTTATCGTTGCATTTCTATAAGCCACAAGCATGCGTATTAAGTTACGTACATACATATATACATATGAATATCGCATACATTCGTACTGCAAAGACATGTTAACAGCATGGCACATACATACCAACACCTTTGTAAAATAAACATAAAATGAAATAAATAAGACAATAAGATATAATTATGTATATTTTTAAATATCACATAAAATAAATATTTTTATTTTAGGAATCAGATATCCTTGAATCGCCAGGGGTATATTACAGAAGTTCTTTGATGGACAAAGTAAGCGATTATGAAGATATTTGGGGACCAGAAAGTAATAACTGCTCAACATTTAAACCGCCTAAGTCTGAAAATGACAATAATAATTTAAATAGTGGCATTATGAAAAGCAAGAGACCAGACCTTCTACCAGATACGCTGCGTAAGTAAAAAAAAATCCAATTACATTCCGCAAAATATATATGCAAATATCGATAAAAGTATTCAACAGATATTTAGAAGAATTAGAAAGACAATTATACAAATTATTTCATTAAATGCATGATTTTTTATTTTAGCTAAACTTAATACAGCGAAAAGCACTCAGTCTATATTAGAAAAAGAGAACATGATAATTCTAAATTCAATGGAAAGTCTGAATGAAAAACGAAATCTCTCAGATAATTCTCTTAAGAAAAGCTTCAACGGTTCAAACGAAATTATCGCAACTACGAATAGCAAGGGAGAAATTGTGCCAAAGCGACCTGACAAGCTTAATATTGTTATGAATATGAATAAGAAATTAACTGAAGAGATCGAAGCTGCTTTGAAAATAAGAGAAAATCATAATATCGAGAGCATGGAAACTGTTAAATTGGAAGATGACTGCGTCAAACGTGACGACTCTGAAAAGGACCACGCCGGCAGTCCTTTCTATGCTGATCCTGTAGATGCAATCAAAGAAGTAAGACTTTAATTGCTTTTATCACACTTTTTTGCTCGCGGGTACGTCTGCTTATATATAGTTTATCACTGCCACGATATCTTTGAAAATTTTATACTTATAAAACCTATGAGTTTTATAATTTGGCATGAATATTCCTTAAGTAATAATACTATCCAAAAGATTAGATTTTATGTTTCTAATATTTATGCATATAGGGGTAAATACACTTGTAGGTTAACAGGCAACTGCTACTAATAAAATATGTGGATTGTGCATAATTATGATTTTTATTTTCAGGCCGCTCTACTGCCCGTACAGAGACGGAAGCTACTGAGGTCTGGTGTGAACCTTTCACAGAGATACTCGGAGCCGCCGACTCAGAATCATCCTTATTATCCCCTTCGAGACATGCACAGTATTGAAGAACTTTCACGTAAGTTGTCTAGCTCTAATTTTGCTCTCTTGTATTGAATGAATGAAGAATGAAGAGTCAATGAACAGTATTAAAAGGCACTTCCTCTAAGAGTTAAATATAGTCTCATAAAAACACTTGGAATTTGAAGATTACCAAAATGTTTTGAAAATTTGATGTTTATGTTTAAGTAAAACCTTCTTCATATCCTTATTTAAATGTTTCATTGTACATAATACATCATTATTTCCAAAGCAGAGTGTCTAATGTAATTGTTATGTAAGTTCTCACTTCTCGAACGCAACAACAATTATAGAATTGAACCAGCGCAACATACGTCAACGAAGAGAAATGTGAGCTAGAGAACATAAGCGTGATTGGTGGATTACTGTATTAATATACAGGCTTTACACAAATGTAGCAAAAAAGTACTTAAATGGACTCAAATTAAGCACACAGTTCTTTACTACCATGTCCTCTGTTTATAAATATGTATAAAACTAACAATGTACCATGTGCCCCCAGCGTCCCCGCCGGCCACGTCGTCGTCGGTGGACAACCTGTCGCGTCGCGCGGCGCGCGGGAAGGCGGTGGAGCCGCCGCGAGTCGCGCGCGACCGCACGTGGGCCGTCGACTCCAGCTGGCAATTCATTAGTACGTTACACTCATCTTAGTTGAACGTTTTCCCGGACTTTCACCAGGGTCTATTTTATTCCATCCTAGATATTGACAGGTTAATGATTTTTACGCAGAACGATTGCCGTCTGGCCTTTACAACCCAGAGGGCAAGTCAGTAACCATTTGGACTAGAATATTTACCTACTAAGATTAACGATCGTTATCA